>JADRCC010566343.1:0-11622 GCA_019843855.1 Hylomyscus alleni
TGATGGAGTGTGGGAAACATAAGAGAAATTGCCTGTGAGCCCCACTCAAGGGCCCACGGAGGTTAGTGAGCAAGATAAGAGCAAAATATCAGCAGGAGAAAAAAGATGCCTAAATGGGAAAGTCAAGGTTGTAATCTGGGACCGACCCCCAGGAATCCAGAGAAATCCGGAGGCAGGCAAAGCACATAAGAGCAAAGCACTTTTATTTCAGACTCAGAAATCAAAAACAAAAGCAAACAAACAAACAAAAAACCGGGAACTTCAGGTAACCCCTGGCTCCGCCTTTGTTAAGACCACATGACCATGTCTAGGTTCTGGGAGTTCAGGCGTAGATTTATTACAGGTCTAGAACTCTCGATCTACAAAGTTTCTGCTTTCTTTTTTCTCATTAGCTATGTTTTAGGCACATGAGCACCACCGTCAGCATTCATTCTATCTCAGAAGCAGATGGGAACGTTCTGGCAAGGGCTCTTTGGCAAGAGACGCTATTGCGATGTCTCACTTTCATGGTTTTGCACATTTACATAGCTATGAATGCCTAAGTGAGAAATATGCCTTTGCACCTTCCCCATTACTGCCACATATTTGAACGTGTGTATTTGTGCTTCTGTATAAACATGCCAATGTACTCTAATGCATGTGAGTATAACTACTTCCTAGAACAGCGGATTTCGAGCTACAATCTATAAAAAGGCCATGGAAACTCTTCTTGCAACTGCTTATGACATTTTTCAGTTGTAGTTCCAATATTTTCCCAAAAGCTAAGTACTGAGTTACTATTGCAGCCACAAATTAACACAGTGCATTGTTACTGGAGTGATTTTATTTGGCCAGTCAATTCAAAGGCTGTTCCTGGCTGTTCCTGGCTGTTCCTGGCTGTTCCTGGCTGTTCCTAGCTGTTCCTGGGTTCTCCAGAAGGTTTTTCCATCTTAGATAAGGTTTCCACTGCTGTGAAGAGACACCATGACCATGGCAATGCTTTAAAAACAAAAAAACAAAAACAAAAAAAACCCTTTTTTTTAATTAGGGCTGGCTTACAGTTTCAGAACTTTACTCCATTACCATCAAGGCAAGAAGCATGGTGGTGTGCACACAGACATGATGCTAGAGAAGGAGCAGAGAGTTCTACATCTCGATATGCAGGCAGCAGGAGGAGACTGTATTCCACACTAGGTGTAGCTTGAGCATAGCAGACCTCAATGCCCTCCCCTACAGTGACATACTTCCTCCAACAACACCACACCTACTCCAAGGCCACACCTCCCGATAGTGCCATTCACTATGAGCCAGGAATTCAAGCACATGAGTGAATGAGGGCATACCTATCCAAATCACCACATCCTCTAGCAAGAAAATCTACTCCGAGTTCAAGCCCACCTCACTTTCTACGAGATTCAGTCCTAAGGTGAGGTTCTTGATCCATTCCGAGTTGACAACTGATTTTATTTCAATAGGTGTTATGGTCTGTTTAAATTGTTTATTTCATCTTGATTTAACTTTGATTTATATTAAAAAAATTATTTCTTTTATATCTTCCAATTTAGTGAAATACAGATTTTAAACCAGCTATAAAAGTGGTCACAGAGATGAAGGAATTAAAGCTGACACCTCCCAGGCAAACACAGTTGTTCTGTCACTTAATGCCACGGGACTTGAAGGGAGGTCAGACAATGTCTCATCTCTGTTTTACTTCCTTCTCAAAGACCTTGGGGATTGTTCCATTATAATAGCCAGCCTAATACCCAGGCTCTTCCATTTCCAATCCTGAATCCTTTCTGGTATTTTTCGTAATAGTAAGTATGTTGTAACTCTAAATAGTTTATAAGAACTATGTCACAATCATACAACCACCCCACACACTGCTGCTGCGTGCCTAACCAACTTGCTCAACCCCAAAGCCCACAAAAACATGGCCTTCAGACTGGGCATGGTGGAACACACACCTTAAATCTCAGAACTCTGGAGGCAGATGGAGGTAGATCTCTGTGGTGGAGGCCAGATTGGTCTACAGAGCAAGTTCCAGGACAGCTAGGATTGCATAGTGAGACCTTGTCTCTAAATAAATAAATAGATGAACAGGTAAACAAACAAACCCTGGGCTTCGTACACACGACCCCAGCACTTCTAATCGTAAGAAACATATTCATTTTTTGACATAAGTCTCCTGACTCCTTCACTCCAGGAAACACTTGTAGAGAAGACTGGCCCCTGATAATTCCTTTCTTTCCACTTTCGATTACAGAAAATTATAAATTGTGGTTGGTGTCCATGTCATAGTATAAGAAACGTCTTCTTTTTTAATCTCTCTACAGTTGGGGAAAGGGAGAACAGCAGTTTATCCATCCCTGCTCTTTCCAAAATGCCTGTATCTCGAAATGCTTTAAGCAATCAGATCTGTTACGGGAGTTGCATTCTCTCCCATTTCAACTCCTTTGGTTGTATTTAAAAAATAAAATAAAGTATATGTCATCATTAAATAACAGAAGGGAAGGTGCCATAATTGTGAGAAAAAAATCTCTGCCAGCTCTGACAATTTATTACCATACTGTCAGCTGAACCCCATGCCCGAAGCACAATGTGTACTGAGCCGCCGGCTAATCCCATCATGCTCCTCGACATTATGAAAACTCTCACTGTTAACAACCCACCAGCCAGCGCTGCCTGCAGATACCTGATTTGGGGTTTCTGATGCAAGTAAAGTGATCCTTTGTGCGTAGAAACCAATAATTAACTTGGTATTTTGTTTTGTTTGTCTCTCTTTTTGTCTCTGCTGTACAGAACCTGAAGCGCGTGGCTGAGACCTGGATGGACGAATTTGCTGAGTACATTTACCAGAGGCGGCCAGAGTACAGGCACCTCTCCACCGGAGACATCTCTGCCCAGAAGGAGTTGCGGAAGCGACTCAAGTGCAAAGACTTCAAATGGTTCATGGCTGCGGTGGCCTGGGACGTGCCTAAGTACTACCCTCCGGTGGAGCCCCTGCCTGCGGCGTGGGGTGAGGTGAGGAAACCTGCCCTACATGCCGTCCATCTCCCACAGCCTCTGAGGTGGGAGGCGGGGGGGGGGGGTATCCACTAAACCCTTCCCTCCTCCTCATAGCTTGAGAAGTGGGAAAGACTGCCAAACCGCCTCCTTTTCTCCATCAGCCCAGCAGGCTAATTTAAAACATCCCTGAGAAGTGAGTGCCTAACTTCCTTTCAGAAAGTGCTGGCTAGCATCAATATTCCATCCAAGAATTATTGAATGCTGCTGGTGCTTCATATGGATTTTTTTTTAATATGTCTCAAAAAATAGTTTAACTTGAGATTGCCAGAATAGCCACGGGAGCTCATGGAGAATGAAAGCAACATCTTGTAACTAAGCATGATCAGGTGGTATCTGATAGGATACAACTTGTGGTCGGATGTGAGAACGCCCCTCACTGTCATCAGCCTTATTGCTATTTATATATGCAAGGGGGAAGTAACGGTGGGCGAGGCTAATCTCCTACCCAGGGTATACCCTGCACCATCAGAAAGAGAGGCAAAGCATATGGGAACCACACTGATTGGTTCCTTATTCTGTTCAACACTCTGACCTGATTTTACTTCATGATCTCAAGTGGAAAGATCCGCATAGCCTCAGGCCCCAGATTTAAAACATCCATCTTTGGGAATAAAATGGATTATTCCACCGCTCTGTTCATTCAATACTATTGCTGTAGCTTTTTCCCTCTAGAAAAGAGTTTATGAAAGCAAATACTGAGTCCAGTGGGGTGGACTTAGCCTCGCAATTAAACCTGCCTTTAGAAGAAGATACCGAGGGCAAATGCTGTGCCCTGTAGGAGCCTTTTCATTATTTTTCCTTGGTTTTGTAGTCTGCTTAAGATCTCTTTACCTAACTACTATGGTCTCAAACAGCTGTATAATCCAAATGAAATGATGAGCGGCTGGCCATGGGGCTCAGTTGGCAGAGTACGTCACTTGTCTAGATCGCACAAAAGCTTGTTTCTATCCTCAGCATCGTGGAAACAAGGTATGGTGCCTCCTGCCTACAATCTCATGATTTGGGAGGAGGAAGCAGGAGAATCAGAAGTTCAAGGTTATTCTCACATACCTACCTATAGAGGTTGTTTTCTTACTGACTGTAACTTGCATATTAGCCAGTTTCTTTAAAAGGAATGAAAATGACAAAGTGTGTAGATCATATCTGTAAGATCATTCATATTTTTTCACGCTTGTATGACTCTTCTTTCAGGGGGGCTTTTTGTTTGTTTTTGTATGGGTTGTCTGGGGAGATCATCTTGCTTACTTTTTAAGAAAGGATCTCTTTTATATGGCTCAACTCATGATCCTGCTGCCTGGCATACTGTGTGCATTACTGTGTCTGGGTTGGGAGTTATTTTAAAATAAGCTTCTTATTTTAGAATAATTCTGATTATATACACATTGTGATTATAATATAGACATCCTATGTCCAACTGTTTGTATTAATGGCATTTGATATTTACCACATATACTGGTGCATCATCAAGCTATTTGATTCTTATTAGGACAGTGACTGTACTGGCTGGTTTTGTGTGTCAACTTGACACAGGCTGGAGTTATCACAGAAGGGAGCTTCAACTGGGGAAGTGCCTCCATGAGATCCAGCTGTGGAGCATTTTCTCAATTAGTGATCAAGCGGGTAGGGCCCCTTGTGGGTGGTGCCATCCCTGGGCTGGAAGTCTTGGGTTCTATAAGAGAGCAGGCTGAGCAAGCCAGGAGAAGCAAGCCAGTAAGAAACATCTTTCCATGGCCTCTGCATCAGCTCCTGCTTTCTGACCTGCTTGAGTTCCAGTCCTGACTTCCTTTGTGATAAACAGCAATGTGGAAGTAAGCCAAATAAACTCTTTCCTCCCCAACTTGTTTCTTGGTCATGATGTTTGTGCAGGAATAGAAACCCTGACTAAGACAGTGACATTCACTAAACTAGAGTTTATTTAGATTTAACACAGTTTTTTACTAAAGTCTCTTTCCTTTCCAGGATCCAGTCAAGTTTCTGAGGAGGCTTTGTAACAAGCTTTATAACAAGCTTCCTACAAGCTTTAAAGTGATTGTTAGGACAAACTTATCTCCTAAGCAAGGCAGTAGGTCAGCCTCTGTTTAATGAACAGGGAAAAGGAGAGCACAAACACTGGGTCTTTTACAGAAGGGAATCACGAACCAACAATGCCATAAATGCAAGACCCCTTATGGGAATCCTGAGCCTAGAAGTAGGGAACTCATGGTCTCACTCAGTTCTTCTCAGTCATTTGTAGACTTCTCTATACCTGCTTCTCTACACCGTCTTGGTTCTGTGTACACAACTATCAGGCAATCTTTGGTTCTGGTTGTTGGAACTCAGCTTGTGAACATACGTTACAGACAATAAATGTCTCTCAGCTGTCTCCTAGCTCATTCTCTGATTCTTTCTATCCTGAAGACTATTTTCAACACAGATAGCTTAAGATGTGAAATCAGGCCATGCCCTGATTCAAAATATTTTGTAAACCTCTGTTTCTCTCTGTCTCTGTCTCTCTCTGTGTGTGTGTCTCTTGCTGGTCTCTCCATGTCTCTGTCTCTCTCTCTGTCTCTGTGTGTGTGTGTGTGCGCACGTGCATACATGCATGCATGCTCGCTCAGTGCAAGAACATGAGAGTAGGCCCCCATAGAGGTCAGAAGTATCCAATGCCCCCAGAGCTGGTATTAGGTAGTTATGAGCCACCTAATATGGGGGATGCAAATTGAAAGATGTTGAATAACTTAGCCACTCCTGCATGACCTCCAGCTCCACCTCATACTAGCTCTGTTGTATTCTCTAGACACAGTGACCTCACCATTTTTCAAGCATACCAAACACAATTCTATTTCACCACGACCTTTACATTGCAGCTTCCCCCACTTGGACTCTTTCAGACCCTGAAGATCTATAGCTCCTCCCATCAGCTTCTTTGAGCCCTAACTCAAAAAAATAAGCAGCTCAGTGAAACTTTCCCTCATCAACCTAATTCAAATTTGGAGTAGCCTGCACATGCACGGACACACAGAAAATCCCTTTCAGTCCCCCATTACTCTCCAACGTCCATCACCATAACAAATTGTATCATATATTTGTTGGGTTTCAAAATTCCATTGATTTCCATTGTCTTCCTAAGAGCCTCTCACTGAAAAAACAGAAGAGACAAAAGTCACAACTACTGCAGACTATTACCTGCTGGGAGACATCCCATCGTTCATTTCACAATGGCAATAAGTGGACCAGGGGAGGCGATGGAGCCCAGAGAGAATAAATTGGAGTTTGAGCCATATCATACGTCATTCACCCCTTAGTGCTGTTCAAACAGAAGCAACAAGCTTTTCCAGGATGCTGTGTCATACGGGATGAGAACAGCCTTTAAAGTAGAAAACCATTCTTAAACCACTGACATATGGGTGTCTCTTGCCACGCCCTCTTGTCTACACCAGTCATATCCAAACTATCAGGGGTAAAAGCCTGATTAAGGATGAGAGGCGATATGGCCCCAAAAGAGAGCTTGCGCCTCCTGGGTATTCAGATAGTCGCTGGCATCCCCCAACTCAGACGTGTTCCAGATTAGTCTTTCCAATCATCAACATGCCCTCTTATTTAGGCATAAAGGTACCCCCAAGAAATGATTAGTAAATGGCTAAGATTGGGCATCGTTTCCTTGCCAGCACAATGTTTCCAACATATCCTAACTGGATTCCAAGCAAAGGACAGCTTGGAATTGCTCTCAAGGAATCTGCCTTATCAGATAGAATGTCCTCAGAGTTAGCAACAGAGGTCAGGCACCATAGCTTACTGTTAGCATAGTTAGAATTCTCAGGGCAGTCCCACAATAGTCAGAACTGTATTACATACTAGAGAGTAATCCAAGGCCTTCCCTCACTCTAGGGCATTAGTTCCAAGATAGCCCCAGCAGGAAGGGCTCAACTGCTATTGCACCTGTTTCACACCTGGTTACTAAATCTTATGACCTTGATGTAGAGGTCACTTGCCTACGTGACTTCAGCCTTGTGCCCCTTGCTGTAACCTCCGCCCACCTACGTGACTCTTGTCATTCTGCCCTGCTTGCTGTATGCCATATAAGCCTGGTTTTCACTTTGTGCTCTCTCTTGCCCTCCTGCTCTCGCGCTCTTGCGCTCTCGCTCTTGCTCTCTGACTCACCAACTGAGATGGACTAGGACCTAGATTCATGCAGTTCGCAGTCCTCCGGGCCCAGAGCGCTTGGGCCCGGGGGATGCAGTGCCAGTCCAGAGGGGATGGCTGCTGCTTTAGACCCAGTGTGTTTCAGGTAGCCTCAGATGTACCTCAACTTCTGAGCTGCCAGATTTTTATCTCTCTTTTGCAATGATTTGTAAGAGTCTCATGCCATTTTTAAGAAATACATTCAGACCCTACACTACTTGTGTTGAGTCTGTTTGTCACTAGCCGAATCCCATGCACACCTGGCCAGGACCCATTGTCCCACAGACCAAGGATCCCCCGCAAGAGAAACCCCAGTCCGTGGCAGTCTCTTTTGTGTCAGGATGGGAAATTTTCTTTAAAAATGAACTTCCTATTATTTTCTCATTTTCCCTTCCCTTCTTTAGAATTCATGAATTTGCTTAAGTCATTTAGAGTACTCTTTTATAATCCAACAAGAGAAGGTTTTCAGAATCTAAAAGCCATATGTAAGAGAGAAGAAAAGATGCAAAATAGACAATAGGTATCATTTCCAAATAGTGCTATGGATTCTTTTAAAAGGTGTCTGCTTACTTCCCTCAGTGTGCTAATCTTGCCACATCCATTGTCATCTTGTAGCTGTGCAAAAAACACCCCTTTAATCTTTATTTTCAAAAATCCACCTCAATTTGAAATCACATTGACTGCTTATTCCCTAAGATGAATACCACCCTGAAGTGTAGAATGTTTATAAAGTAGGGTACCCTAAATAGACCCTACTCCTCTATGCTGCTTCTGGCTTCTGCACTTGACTCCTAACCTGCTTGCTTCTTCTCCCTGCTAACAATCTCCAAGTAACCAAGATTCTTCAAATTCTTTTGCATTAGCTTCCAGAAAAAGCAATCCAACATGGGGAGATGCTTCAGCTAAAAGACCAAAGTGATGTTGCCTCTTTCAAGCATATTCTATATTGTGTTGTTGATGTGAGATACAAGGATAAAGCCTGTGCTTTTTCTGCACAAGGAGCCTCTCCCCTAGCATCCTCTTGGCAGTAGACAGGCCGCCTCTCCAGAATTCCCCTACAACATTTTGTAACTGGGAAAGATGTGAAATGAGACCATCCCTCTGTCCCCTTGACAGCTTCTCATTCTCTCACTCACACTCTGTTTATCATCAAGCTAGATCTTTAAAGGAAGCTTTAGTCCCAAGATAATCTGTCATCATGAATGTATTAGATTTGGCATAACCTATCACGTGTTTCCTAACAGTGCTAGTCCATTACGCTAGCCTAACTCTGTAGAGGTGAACCCAGTAAAGAAAAAAGTAAGGATAAATACAAAACTGAGTTATCCTTTCAAATTTTTCTATGGATTTTTCTCAGCTGCTATAATGGACTAAAACACTCTGGGGTATCTTATACTATAATTTTGGTTCCATATTCCCAGATGAGCAAGCTGCATGGCTTGGTATCCAAATAGTAACAAGTTATCTCAAGTCACAATGGAGTGTGAGGCACTTCAGGCCTAATTGATTCTTCTTTTTCTTCTGTCACACATGACATATATAAACATGTCCATCATATTTTTCATTTTTTCTTAGCCTGAAAATATAACCCAATTGATACAGTGCTTGCCTAGCATACATGAAACCATGACATCAGTGCACAGCACCAAGGAAATGGAACGTGTTGGTGTATGTCTCTATACCTCAGAATTCGGAAAGTAATGTCAGGAGGATTGAAAATTTGAGGTTGTCTTGGATTTCACAGAAAGTTCAAAGCTGGCTTGGGATACATGAGATCCAGTCCTAGGAGGAAAGAAAGAAAAGAAAAAAGAAAGAAGGAAAGAAAGAAAAAAGAAAGAAAGAGGGAGGGAGGGAGGGAGGGAGGGAAAGAAAGAAAGAAAGAAAGAAAGGGAGAGAGAGAGAGAGAGAAACTTTTGTCTAAAGGAAATGCCAACTTTGAAAATAAAGATTTATTTTAAGTTTAAAGAGTCACAAAATTAACAATGGATGTGCCAAGATTGGCACATTAAGGAGAGGAAGCAGAGAGAGAAAACACATGCATTTTATTCATTGTGAAAATATACATATTTGTATTTGGCATATGTTTATACACTAAATATATACTTTTCTGGCTCATGAAATTTAGGGTATAGTTATAACTTCTTCATCTTAGTTTTTCACTTACCTTTATGAACATTTTGTTTTCAATTTAATTATACAGATGTATGGAATATTAAGAGAAGATCGATAACTGGGAATTAAATGTTTCTACAATAATCTTACTTTAAAATAGAGTAAGATTTCTGTTCATATGAACAGGAGACCTCCTTATTTCTTCTTATCATAGAGCGTGGGCAGAACATTCAGGGTAGCAAATTCAAGGACAAAATTAAACATGGATGCCATACAATGAGTCCAAAAGGCATTATGGAAGGTGGGTTTGTGTCATGCAAGTTCAAGATAAAAATGGACACTTGGTGGTCCCAGTAGAGATTACAAGTTGCTATTAAAATAAATGAGCTGAGTACTATTAAATTAGCCTATATAACTAGACATGCCCACTTTAAAAAAAAAAATCAGGTACTTTACAGATAGCTTTAAAAGGCAATCAAATACAAAAAATAACAATGAAAATGAAACTAAAAAAATATCCTCACAGGTCCAAGTTGAAGACCAGTTCATAGGACTGTAGGAATCTAAGTCCTGCTGACCAGCCTTAGCTAACAAGGACCTCAGAAACATTGCAGGTGGCCTTGGGATGTTGGTTATTGATGAGGTCGTTGTATGATTTTTGTTGTTGTTGTTTCTATTATGGCAGAGACACATCCTAACCCCTAATCCAAGCACCAACAAAGAATCTACTGTGAGTCAGATCCAAAATGAAGTACTGGAGATCCAAAGAGCCAAGCCGAAGCTGTCAAAAAGTCAGGATCTGATCCTGAACTCAATCACACAGAACCATACACATATTTAAAAGCAACAGGGACGATATTTGTAAGGTTAGAAGACACATAGAGGCAGGAAGATTTTGTGTCTAGGACTGAGCCTGGAGAGATATGACTTGTGAAAGATAGTGTTTAACACTTCACGAGAAAGAGAGAGAGAGAGAGAGAGAGAGAGAGAGAGAGAGAGAGAAACACTCCACATGAACTTTCCCCGAATAGTTCAATAAACTATTTCATTTACATTTAGAAAATAAAAAGAGATTATGATAAAACCCCAGGCTGAGTTACAAGGGTAAGGATAAAATGAAATGAATCCCACTCCAATGTGCAGTGGAAATGTCCACAGGAAAAAAGCCACAATTAAGGACAAATGTCAAAATGAGCTGAAGAATCTTTAAATCAATCAAAGCTTGAAAAATCGTACCAGTCCAGGTTAGAATAGCTCACAGAGGAGTCAGCTAAAATACAAAACACAATTTTGTGAACAAAGAGCTGAGAAAACTCAAGGATGGACTGGGAAAGTACAAAATAATTTCAGAGATGAAGCTTAGATGAGATGACTCAAAAGAGCCAAATTCACAGCTGTTAACATTGAGGTGGGAAAGGAAGAGGAACACTAACAAGGACATTAAGAAGGAAAGAACTCATCAAAAGATTTGCAACAGCAGAGCAGGCCTGACCTCATATCCTCAAAGAAAAATGTCCTTCCCAAAGTGAAAGACAGAAAGCATGTAAAACTATGACTCAAGGAACTGTGAGAATGAAAGATTTGAATCAGCATGTTCAGGAAACTCAGGAGCCCGTCAGCAGGAAATGTTTCCGTATACAGTGATTGTATTTTTAAGATAAGGAAAAAATGTGCACATCAAAGTAAAAAAGAATAAATGAGATTGTAAAGCAGGATTTTTTTTTAACTGGAAGGCAGTGGAACAGCATTGCAAAGGTTCTTTAAAAAAAATTAAAATACCAGTCAAAGATTTTATATGAGACCAAATTATCCTTCGAATATCAAGGCTGTTGAAAAACAGTTTATGAACGTTTAAAAGCTGAAGGATGTGTTTTAAAGATTTATCTTTGGGTTTACTTACATGCTCATGCATGTCTGTGCCACGTGTGCTCAGGTATCTATGGAGGCCAGAGATGATATTAGAGCTCCTGGAGTTGTTTGTTGTGAATTGCCCTCCATAGATGCTGGGAACCAAGATCAGGTCGTCTAGAGAAGTAGCTAGTATTCATACCATCTGAGCCATTTCTCCAGCCCAGACTGCTGTTACTAAGCCTCTCCAAGAAACCTGCTAGAGGATAGACAATATATAACACATATTATATACAGGATAATCAGTATAATAAATATATAATATACAAATGTAATATGTATAATATATAATATATAACATTATTATATGTAATGGTGTAATATAACAATCAACTGAGATCAAACATATAAACAAATCTATTAAGGGAAAAATATTCCACCATAATCACCACCTTT
>JADRCC010566344.1:0-12659 GCA_019843855.1 Hylomyscus alleni
AGCCTCAATTCACACAATTTTCTCTACAGTGTGCATTTCTCTCAGAACTCTTGCCAGTCCCCCTCGGTTAGTTTTGCTCTGTGTCTTCTTTATCATATTGGTTAGTCTTTTTCTCTTTCCCTATAAACCATATGCCCCTTCCATTGTTTTGGTTAATCCCTGTTAGTTCAAAATAAAGTGTTATCATGGTGACATCCTTTTTATCTAACTTGCCTCATTTTTCTGAAATCTTATTTTTATCATAGTTATCATCAACAGTTAATTTTTCCCAAGCCTACAACTTTGCATTGGCTTCCCAGTCTCCTCCAGCTCATTGTCAGCTAGACAACTGATTGACAGGTAGAGTCCACTCCCCCTACCTACTGACTAATCGGTCACTTGCCATTTAATAGCTGAGTTACGGGAGAAGGTGCTTAGTAGACACTGTCATTCCTGCACAGGATCTTGGTCACCAGCTCTGCTGTGAGGTACCAAGAGCACCACCCCCCTACAGAACACAGTGAGCTCTGTGCTGTGCTCTCCAAGGCGTTAGACACAAAGTACCTAATATCCCATGAACAAATGTCTTCTAAGCATGGTGGAACACTATTGGGGTGATTTCCTACCTAAACACCCTGCCTAGCTTGGATCTAGTTAAATTATCCACCCATTCTCTAATCTGTTGACTATATCCGTTCTTGTGAGTTGATATCTAAAATTCAATAAAATTAGTTTCTCTCTCTGTATTTTTATTTCCACATCTAGATTTTAGCACCATTCATATTTGTTTGTATCGGGTACAGACAGTACTTTCAGGAAGCATTCGTTGAATTCAGGGAGGGCGCCTCATTCAGCATAAGACAAACAGAGGAGACTGTGATACAATGACCCTTCATTCAGAATATGCATTCAGAATGAAATAGGGAATTCTTCTTAAGAATGAGTTTTCAAGGGACTGGAGAAATGGCTCTATCAGCAAATGGCTCACCTCAAGGCATGAAGACTTGAGTATGATTCCCAGAAACATGTTGAGAAAAAAAAAAAGTCAACAGAACCTAGGAGTGGTGGTGGCCCATGTTTGTAATCTCAGTGCTGGGGAGGATGGAGAATGGGACAAGTAGATCCTTTGGGATCCATGAGGGGTAATGATGGATCCTGGAGCCAAGCACACAACCTTTTCTCTCTCCAGCTTCTTGTCAGGCGTCTGACTCCAGCAATGAACAAAGTAACAAATACGGTGGCTCAGAGGTGTTGGTGTGGATTGACCCTGATGGACAAGAAAAGAAACAACAAAATGCAGTCACTTTCAAATAGTATCTTATCCCTCACTCACAATTCATAGCGTGCCCCAGATAATGCCTAAGGACCACCCACATGCCCTTGAGAAACAGATAGTGTCAATATTGGTTGCATCCGACCACTCAACTATGCGTGCTCTTAACATTATTTCACATTTTTTCTGTTTTCTTTTCCCAAGTGCTTTGTAGTAAACACATACTGCTATGTTCAGTGAGAAAACGGATGAGAAGTACAACTTTTTATGATTAAGTCTAAAGGCTGAGTATGTTGTTTGACTGAGAATGAATCTAGAAGTAACTAATGAGTCAGGAGTTTGGAGGTCAAGACCCATAAACACGTACAACAAATTGGTTTCAAGCCCACACAGGGTTTTCTATAGGACTCAAAGTCATCAAATTCACAGTGTTATTTAAAAATCGATATTTTCTATGACATGTCCATAAGGGGAAGAAAACCCTTTTCTTTATAAATCTATTAATAATACAACTCAAAACAAAATAGTATATTTTTAAAACGTATAAAGTGCCATTCATAGAAGTTGACACAGCCAGCAACAGCCCCAGTCTTTCATTTAAAAACATCAAGAATAAATAGATCTTAATATCCAAAGAATACTTTAGGTCAGCTGCTCAATGTGGCCCAAGAAACGATGTGCTTGCAAAAACCGTTCCGCAGATCACAATCTTCTCGCATTATTGTTAACAAGATTTCTCCCTTAATATAAACCAGCACCCTAACAGTAAAGGACTTTGTCGCACTCAAAAGGAACAGGGTTAGAATGTGACCTGGGGAGAAGAAATGGCACTTGCAGGGCTCAAACTGTTCCGTCATCGCCTCGTCTTACCTTTAGTAGTTTCAGCAGCCAGGGTTGTTGTGGCTGTGCTACTCAGGGCAAACCTGTGACCTCCAGAAACAGTGTTTATACCTTTCGTGCTTGGGAAATTGAACCCCCTCCCAAGAAATGAAGCATGGTGACCTCCTGTGCTTCCTGAATATCTCTGTGGAGTCACAGCTTGGCAGGGAGACTCTCTGAGGGACCCTGTCCTAATCGTCACCTGTGTCAATAAACGCAGTTTCTGCCCAAATGGTTGGATTCTTTGTGAGCAATTAAGTGAGCCACCTCAGCACACACAGGTTATCTTACAAGCTCTGTTCACACAGAGAGGTAAATTAATCTTCACATGCATGAGAAGGGACGTTAAATACGGCTTGTACGCTGGCTGGCATCGTATTTCCTGATGGTTAAAGAAAGAGAAGCAAGCAAGATGCTTTCACGTTTATTAAAGAGTATGCAGCTGGTTGAATGCTCCGGGCACAGTGCTTAGGAGCTAAGTAAATGATAAGCCCTTAGGTTTGCAAAACGAAGAACAAGGAAAGTCACCCATGTGGCATCTGTGGCGAAAACCCCAGGTAAAAAGCTCCTGGAAAAAAAAATGGGCACAGGCCATGAAAGGCCGCTTCTCAACCAGGCACACATGG
Source organism: Hylomyscus alleni (assembly GCA_019843855.1). Taxonomy (NCBI): domain Eukaryota; kingdom Metazoa; phylum Chordata; class Mammalia; order Rodentia; family Muridae; genus Hylomyscus; species Hylomyscus alleni. Next base: position 2,758 of record JADRCC010566344.1, read on the forward strand.
GCAGCATTATGAATTATTCACAGTGTGGTTCTATTAGCCTCTCTTCCAGCAACAGCTCTGAAGAGGATTAGCTGGGGCTAATTTCCAGTGTGGCTCCCCTCGCCTTCTTGCATGTTCGGATGCACACATTTCATAGCGTTGTATCCCCGTGAGTCTCCACACTGATGGCTTGTTCAGGGTTGTAGCAGAGCCAACTCTATTTTGGTTCTCTTGACTGACTTGATGTTGGGCCTCTTTTTCTTCTGATTTTAATGATAGAGAGATCTTACAAGGCATAACATTTTCCTCTTTCTGGCAGCGTCCCTGTGATGAAAGAGTGTGGGGTTGTTTCTGTTCTTCTTTGCCCCCTGCTCTGTGGCTTTTCTAACCCTTGCTGATGTTTTACCTCATGACTTTCAAAAAGAATTTCAGGCCAATTTTTCTATGCATTTGGATTTGTTGACCAATAATTTCCTTAGTTCAATGATGGTGGAGAAATGTAGATGTGAGTCTTTGTTGGTGAGAAGTTCACAGTACACGTTACAGATCAAGGTGAACTTGCAAAGGCTACTATTAATGTAACTTACGTAAAATCTTTGAGAGTGAATATTCCTTGTGCTCCATTTAATTTACAAAAGTGTCACTAATAAATGGCTGCCCTATTTACCCAGAAATTTTCATTATATTCATAGCATTTTTGAAAACATTTATTTGTTTATTGTATGGGGTAGGGGACATATGCACCAGAATGTTGTGTGGAAATCAGAAGGTATCTATCGAGATTCTGTTTTCTCCATGGGTCATGTGGCTTCCAGGTTATTAAACTTAGTGGCAAGCTCTTTCACCAACTAAGCCATATTGCCAGCCTAATGTGGGCAATTTTTAAGAATCCAATATAATGATTGCAATAACCTTTGTTTAAAATATTTTTTTCATATTTACCCTGTGTAAAATATTATCTCCCAAGTGGAACCATGTCACAGTCTCCACTACACAGTCGCTCCTATTTGGCATGCTCTAGGTAGGAGCAAGCTGCCCTATTTACCCAGAAATTTTCATTATATTCAAACTGTGTGGTTTGCCAATATTATAAAGTGCATGAATGACCGTGTGTATTGCGTTGAAAATAAATGCTCTTTTATCAGCAAGGGGAAGTCTGTCTCTCTCACTGTCCCTCTTCTTCAAAAGCATGAGTTTACAGACATCCTAACTAGCACTGAGCATGTGGGAAATTTTAACCTTTGTGCTCGGTATTTCACTTTAAATAACTGCAGAATATTGCAGAGGAGTAAACTGAGGTTTGCGGAGGTTACATGTGGTATTTAGGATCACAAACATGGAATAAGTTAAAGACATATTTTTATTGGCCTTTAAAAATTCGTATAAAATATTTCTATCATATTTTTTGCCAGCCCTAACTTCTTCCAGACCTCTCTAGCCTCATCCCCCACCCAACTTCATGCTCTCTCTCCCCCCTCTCTGTCATGTGTGTGTCGTGTGTGTCATGTGTGTGTCATCTGTGTGTGTCGTGTGTGTGTGTGCCATGTGTGTGCCTCAGAATTCTAGCCCACAACTGCTTGCCTACATGACTTCTCTTAGCGCTTCTCTCCCAGCCTCTAAGGAAAACTGTTAAGGGCAGGTCTGCAAGGCCCTTGATTCTTAGGTCAGAGGTGCTGGGCGTGTGGTCCTGGAGAGCTGCTTCCTCCACAGCAAACAGTAAAGTATATGTAAAGCACACAGGCCATCCCCCCTGCTTTGTGCTTTATAATGTTACAGCCAATAGACAGGGAAAGATGAACGAGGCAAAGTCCCCTTTCCTCTGGAAATCCCACATCCAGCGAGGGAAGGCAGATAGAACAATGACCAAATGTAATCAAATCTAAGTGACGATGAGAAACGAAATGAGGCTGCAAAGCACCAAGAAAAAGCCAAAAGGACAAAGCTACAGCCCCGGAGGACAGAACTTCAACAGGGGGTGGCAGAGGTGGTGGGAGGGGGGCACAGACTGACTCCATTAGCTTCCCTTAAAGGACAGGGTGTCCAAAACCCCTTTGCCATCCCTCCTAGACTGCAGTTTAGAAGTCCTTGGAACTGCTTAGGACTGATGTCCCAACACAGAGACCTCACTAGTAATCCAGAGCCCCCAGGGCTTAGTTTAGTTCATTCTGACCCACAAGCTGTGTCACCACAGATCTATTGTAATAGAAGCTGATAGAAAGGAAACAAAGGGTTTTTTTTTTCCTCCCACTTCTTAGCTGGTATCAAAGTTTGCATTATAGAAAAAAAGAGTGCTTTGAAACTAGCCTTCTGTGTACCTGTGTGTGTTTTCAGCCTCTTTACCAACTAAATCAATGCATTTTCAATGTTTTGAAAGGAGCTGTGGGAATTTTTCCGACTGCGTTAGTAACTAGTATTTAAACCTATCTAGTAGACAGAAGTAAGGAGTGAGGGTTAGTGTTTGCAGACTTTAGTGTCAATTTAAAATCGATATAGTTATTTTGTTCATTTAAATGCCTTGGGAAACCTTGTATTCTTCTACCTGCTCCTCCTTTCCGGCTTTCTTTTTCCTTGTTGGTGGAGTTGAGTCAGCAAGAGAAAAATATTCAAATTAGACTTGTCATACAGGGGGAAAAGAATCTGACTCTGTCCGGGTGGGTGGAGGGAAAAAGCAACTTTTTGTCAGTCTTTTGTATCTCAGCAGCTGGATTCATCGCTGCCATGGCAACAGACCACATGATGAGGTGTATTGGATTGCTGTGTTGAGCACAAGGGGAGGAATGAACACAGCTTTTTATTGAAGTTAAAGGTTACTTTGGAGTTTCTTCCCGGGAAGTGTGTAAGGTCCGGTACATTAGCGTTCAGCAGATGTAGCGCTTGTACAGAAGAATTAGAGGCATGTTGGTGCATTAAACTACAAAACCAGGTAAGGTACAATCGGCGCTCCAGATCTGAACTCTCTTTACCTCTGAGGCAGTAGTGTAGCAGCTGGTTGGAATTTCACTCCCACCCCACCCCCATCCCTACATGGGCACCGAGAAATTTCTGCTCTCTTCCTTTCCCAAGTTTCCCACCTGTTTTTAACTGGAAAATCTCAGGTTCTAATGTGTTGTGAATTTGTCTAGTTCTGTGGCTCTCCCACCCCTCTCTCTCTCTCTCTCTCTGTGTGTGTGTGTGTGTGTGTGTGTGTGTGTGTGTGTGTGTGTGTGTGTAAGGAAACAGAAAGGAAGCAGAAAGCAGTCTTTCTTGTTTTGCTCTTTGCAAATGCTCTGCTTTCTTCAGGGATACTGGCCAGAGCTCATGGTCCCCTGCTCAGTTAAGGCCCAGGTTCTCCAGCAGGTTACTCCGTGAACTAGCCTCGTGCAGGCTTTTCTTCCCTCTTGAGTCATACTGACTTCCAGCCCCAGCCGGCAGCATCAGAGTTCCATTCTTCCCCAGTTTTTATCATGTATGTCAATTTATCGGCATTCTTTTCTGTTACATATTGCAACTCTATGTGTACTAGAGGAATTAAAAACAGAAGTAAATACAATATGGGTGAGTGCAACATGAACTCTTTTGCTTAGAGATAGCTGCGAGAACCGAACGTAAACAATGCAATGTGGCTTGGTGCGCCCGTGAAGCCCAGAGTGAACACAGAGCCTCCTACTGATTTGCTCACATGACACCCTGGCAGCTTGCATCAAGGGGGAGGCTTTGAGATGCTCCAAGCAAGCCCATGAACGAAAGAGAACATCCTTGTTGATAACTTATTCTGGCTCCTCTTTCACATTTTACTGACTTTTATGTATTATTCCTTCAAAAGAATAGGATTTCTTTTAAATTTTAGCCAAGGGTGAACCAGGCAACTTCTCCTACTTATTCAAAGTCGTCTCGGTAGCTTGTAAAGACAAGATTTGACCAAATCATTGCAAAGTTGACTGATATTATAACCTATTCAACATCCACTAAGAACACTGTTTGAAAAATACTTTGTGAGATAAAAATCAATTATTTGCTACTTACTAACATTTAGAACAAAAACCAATATATTATTACAAGTTGAGTATGTATTATGCTTTCTCCAAAAGAAGAAACTTGGATTTTGTCAGACGCATTTATGCACCGTTTTTATTGTTGTTTCCTTGCTCTAAAGTTTTAATGTAGCCAAACTAATTCCCAAATCTCACCTGGGAATTAGTTATAATCACTATTCTGAACATACTTAGCCATCTTTTTAAAAAGGGAGGGACTATTTTCCGTGATAACAAATATCAAAGCCTTATAATCACAACTCGAATTTGCAAAAGATTAATGCTTCTCTAAGAATTCAGTCTTTTTCTTTTTCTCTTTGTTGTTTATAATACCAGAGCTGACTTTCAGAGGATCTTTCAAGAAAAATATTTGACAACTATAGACTGATTTTACTAAAGATGGGAAGTTTCCCCCAAATCAGTGAAAAATCAGACCTAATAAGTTTTTAAATGTGAAATTCTCAGATCTGGCAGCGTCTTTGGTTTTTTTGTTGGTTTTTTTTTTTAAAAAAAAGAAAAGAAAAAGAAAAAAGAAACCATAGTCTGGGTGGAAAAGAAGGATCTGTTTTTATTGAAAGAAAAAATCAAAGGGGTTGAGAAGGAAAGGGATGGGCAAAGAAACGGAGAGAGAACATGACTCAAGTGACAGAAGGTAAAAGTTTCAATGTCTACACTCCTCCTCTCTCATTGGTACTGAAAATACTCCGTATGCGTCTTCATTAAGATTTCTGTTGCTGAGATAAAACACCATGGTAGAAGCAACTGGCAAAGGAAAGGCATCCTTTCCACTTGCAGTTGTAGTCTAGCATGAGTGGAAGTCATGGTAGAAACTCCAGGCAGAACACTGGAGGCCAGAACTGGAGTATAAACAATGGAGGACTGCTGTCTACTGCCTTGCTCGACCTGCTTTCCTATCCACTCCAGGACCATGAATGGCTTGGCTTGAGATGATCCCCCCACAGTGAATGGGGTCCTATCACAGAAATCATGAATCAAGAGAATGGTCTACAGACTTGCCTATTTGCAATATTATGAAGGCATTTTTTTTTTTTTGCAGTTAAGATTCCCTTTTCCCAGTTATGTGTAGGTGTATGTCAAATTGACATAAAAAAAAGCACTGAGTTGCACAGGCAAGGTAAAATTAATAAAAAGCATGCTCACTGAACTATTCCATGTTTAAAATACATGATACTATACAGTTTGTTCTTCTTGTGTGTGTACTGGGGGAAGTTCAGGACAGGGTTTCTCTGCCTCTACCTCTCAAGAGTTGGAATCAAAGACGTGCACCACTATTACCCAACTCATTATACAGTTCATTCTATTAGTTTATCTAGCTCTCTCTCTCTCTCTCTCTCTCTCTCACACACACACACACACACACACACACACACACACGAGTGCATGCACACACATACACACACACAAACACTACCTTTGCTGAATGGTCTCCACCCTGTTGTGAGCGAATATTTAGCAAGAAGTGTATACAGTAAACAGTCTGTATCGAAACTTCAGGTTGACATATCATCTGACACCAGATCGTTATGTGAACATTCATCTCTGCAGCCATTGTCACAGAGGCCAGAAGACAGAAGCTTCTTTTAGGTAGCCAGCAAAATGGCTGAGTGGGTAAAGTCACTTGTCACAGAAGTTTGAAGAGAATAATCAACCCCACACAGTTGTCCTCTAACCTCCATACTTGTTCCTGCATACACACACACAAATAAAAACTACATCTTAAGACTGTTTAAACAGAAGCTTCCTCTATAAAACCACTTTGGTACCCTCATTGGTAAGATGTAGAGCCATTCCTTGGTGTACTCACTACAATCAGAAATATTGTTAAACTGCTTTAACTGAGGGTTTTTATCAGCTGTGTCCAACTTGGACCTCCTGTTTATGTGAATTATTGGCACTGTGTTTTAAATTTTGTCTCTAATTTCTGGTACTACATAGGTAGTCAGGTAGCCAATTTTCAGAAAACCTTTACCTCTATGAAATATATATATTCAGCAGAGGTATGGTGGAGAATCAGAGAGACTCACATAGAGGCTTCTGGAAAATTCATGATATGTTCTGAACCCCAAGTCAATATCTTCAGATAATTGATAATAATATCTTAAGATAACATTTTAAGAACATTAAGCCAATGAATGAGGATTCAATACCAGCCCTTGCAGCACTATTAAGGGATATTTTAACATTTTTTAATTAAAATGTGTTTTATTATTGACCACTGTAAGTTTTATATGAAGGATTGGACTTTTGACTCTTTTTAGTGGTTCTGAAACTTTTCAAGAAAGTAGAGATTCCATGTTCACAATGCTGGTGCGGATGACATTGGCAACAGCAATTAATATGGAGAGCGGGATAGACTTAGAAAATATGGCTCTCTATCTCATAAAGGGGCCATATTTTCTAGATAGAAAATAGAAATCTCTAATGCATTGTATGATTCTCGGAAATGTGCTTCAATTTTAATTAATTCTATTAATAGCATTTATAAATCACTAACAATAGGTGTGCTTTGTTGTGCTCTTAAGGGGCTGTATTATAAGATGGTGCCGGCTTTGTTAGAAAAACACCAGAGGCTTTCATAATAAAAATGATTAAGCTTATCAGGAATTAGACAATCAGTATCTGATAAGAAGAGAATAAACTCATTTCTAGGAAAAAGTGACTTGTTATACATTCAGTATATAAAGAGCATTCACCTGGTTTCATTTTCATAATAATTTCAGTCATTTTATAATTCTTGACTCCAGTACAAATGCTATGAAAGGTTCACAATCTATGTCCTTTTAAAATCTTAATTACTTTTCATTTTAAATTTCACTTCCAAACCATATTTCATGTTCAAAGCTTCTTGATCCTGGATTATTTGAGGAAAGATTATATTCAGAAAAAAAATCCTCACCTTTCTGCCAATTTCACACATGAGAGACAATGCTGTATGGACTGCAGTTCCAGTATTCAGTGAGGATCCGTGAGAGTAATATAGAAACTATAGAACTCGGCAGAGAAGAGCATGCCCTCAACAGCAGGGGCATTACAAAAATGGCGATATCACTTCTGGGAAATATTTTAAGGAAAATTAAAAGACAAATAACAAGCTAGAAATTGCATTTATAACACATGAAATATAAAGAGAGGTACTTAGGTGTTATGCTGTGTGTCCGCACTCCAGCACTTAAAGATCTGAAGCAGGACAATTTTAAGCTTTAGCCCAAACTGAACTGCTTAGCAAGAATTTCTGTCAAGAAAACAAAACAAAATAATAACAAAAAATGAAGGGAAAGAGTGGAAAAGGAGGAAGGAAAGGAACTGAGAAGGGATAAGACAGGAGAAGAAAAAGGAGGAAATGGAAAAAAGAAGAGTGGATATAGGAGGGAAGAGATTTATGAGGTTCCCCCCTCCCCAAAGAAGTAGTAAATAATGGAAATTGGGTTTTTTTTTTCTTCAAATAGCTACAATTTCAACACATAGGAGAACTCATAAACCCGTTCAGGGAGCAGGTCGTCAACACACTACCACCTCTGATCATGCACTGACAACTTGATCATCGCCACCACAGTAACCATACACTGACAACTTGATCATCGCCACCATAGTAACCGTGCACTGACAACTTGGCATCAGGCATTTTTCATGTGCCACTTAATTCTTACCACAACCTAAGAATTAAAGGTGCTACTAGTTTCTTAATGAGGAGAGTCCCAGTAATTGTAGGTCTGGGATGTCAGATCAGAGTCAGCTATGTCCACCATGCTAAATCTCCACCTACCTGCTCTTCAGGCAAGTTTAAACTAATTCGCTCTGAAATGCCTTGAAGCCATGTGCACTTGAAGAGTTTCAAATGACAGCCATGTGGACAGTAGACCAGAAGGAGTCAGTACCAAAGGGGATGGAGTGAATCACTCTGTCAGTATCATCATCCTGAAGATGACAATAGTTAGGAGTCCTGCAGTCTGAGAGGGTTTTTGTCAGTTATCCGTCCCTACAATAAGATGGGTAGGAACGCCTGACTTAGATTTTTAAACCTCTTTAAAAACTGTCCATTACTGCCCATGGCATTTGAGCACCATCGTTATGGCGAAGGAAATGGAGCACATCTTATGCAAGCATTTCCGACAAGAATAGCCACAGCCGTCCCGTTAGAAGGCAGTCCTTCCACGTCATTTCCGTCTTCAGCTGTGTGGCACATCACACATCTGTGGATGGCATGTCAATAAGATGAGAGCTTTATAAAGTTGTTCCTCTCATTAAAATCTTTATGCTTTTATTTTTACAAATAGCGGTTGTTTTTGTTTCACAGGAGTGTTCCCTCTTGCAAGTCGAAGGAATTTCTTCCTGTTGAAATTCTGTCAATCAATCTGACTGACATAGTTAAGTCTCTACCTCAAATAATAAGCTTCATTCAAATAATCTACAAAGACACCTGCAGAACTCTGACCTTCTGACAGAGAATGTCTGTTGCTCGTGAGAGTAGTGAGAGAAAATGAAATCCCTCTCATGCTTGGGATTTGAATAATACACCACTTTGTCCAATGCCATCTTGCTAAAAACTAAATGTTCTGACATTTTTTTGTAATTTAAGGGGGCAATTGAACAGTTGGAATATCAAGCCAGAGCCTGGCCAGGGCCTGAATCCTGAGTAGCTAGGGAGTGGCCACCAATGTCAAGTGAGTGATTCCAGGCAGAACTCAATTAGACCTAAGTACAAACTTGGACTCTGATCTCTGTCTTCGAGATGTGGATTTCTGGTGTGAGTAGGTTGTCAGACTCTGTACGAGAAGAATTCCATGGACAGTGAGTTGCCATGAAATCCAACTGAAATGAGCATGCTGATAGATGCAAAATTAAAGATAGGGATACACACAGACAAGGGAAAGCAAGAACAACGCCTCTGTTGTACTGGCTTCCCAGGGATGGTACTGCTGCTGTGGGCTGTGAGTGATGAATAGGCCACATATGGAGGCAAAGGAAATCTGAGGACACTGTAGCTTGGGAGAGCAACAATGTAGGGGGAAGTGTCTAGAGGTATATAGAAGATGGCAGAATGGAGGGTAAGCAGAGACCTATGTCTGAACAACTAACGGTTTCCTTGACACGTTTGTCTAAGTCTCCTCTGCAATGAGAAGACCGTGTGTTGATAATGATGTCACTGGACAAGTGTACTAGCCAGTCCGCTGCAGGAAGTTAACAAAGAAGAGGGGTTAGAAGAAACACCTGACTTCTCACCCTGCAATTACTAAGGGAAAACTCCCAAGGGGTACAAGAGTCGAAATCATCTCTAGAAGCTGGTCCACTTCATCAAGCATCTCAAAAGGATGCTTCCTTAGGACCAAATGGCCATTTTATTTGATATTGCTTTCTCTATTAGGGAAGATGCCATTTATAGGCCTCTGAAAGTTTCTTCTGCAAATGTGTTTGTGTGTGTGTACTCATGCATATATGTACATGTATGTGAATGCGTATATGAAGGCCAGAGGTCAGCCTCAGGTACTGTTTCTCTAGTACTGTGTCCTAATTAATATTCACTGTCAGCTTGCACCACCTAGAATCATCACCTGAAAAAAAAAATTAGCTAATTGTCCTCATCAGGTTGGCTTGTGGGTTTGTCTGTAAGAGATTGTCTTAATTGCTAATTAATGTAGGAGTGCCTAGGCCCTTGTGGGTGATACTATTCCTAGGCAGATGGTCTGGGCTATACAAGAATGAAAATAGTGCAAGCCAGCAAGCAGTGTTTCTCCTCAAGATTTCTGCTTGAGTTTCTGCCCTGGTTTCCCTTCCTTGAGTTGCTCTTGGTCAGAATGTTTAAATGCAGGAACAGAGAAGAAAGCTAGAATATGCCATTCCCCTTTCAGTTTGGTTTGGTTTGGTTTGGTTTGGTTTGGTTTGGTTTGGTTTGGT
>JADRCC010566345.1:0-14155 GCA_019843855.1 Hylomyscus alleni
CTCTGCGGGCCTGCGGAGTCCTGACTGGGGCTGAGTCTAGGCATCCCTAAGCCAATCCTTCCGGTTAGTGGAGCTTGCCTCTACTTCTTTGTTCCTGTCGTGCAGAGAGGTCTGCAACTGCTGAATGATGCTCTCCTGTTCCTTCTGCCAGTGGCCAAATTTCGTTTCCAATTCTTCTTTCAGCCACTGGAGATTTTGGCAGGTGGCAGTCAGCTGCTCCACTTCCAGGCCCCTGGCCCTCAGGAGACTCTCCATACTCTACAAGGGCAGACACAGCAAACATAAGCCAAAGAGGCACCTCACACTCCTCAGGATAGGAAAAGTCCCTCTGGGCGTGGTGGTGCATGCTTTTAAACCCTAACCCCAGCACCCAGGAGGCAGAGGCAGAACTCGGTGAGTTCAAGGCCAGGCTAGTCTACAAAGCAAGGTGCAGGACAGCCAGGAAAGAGAAGACAGAGAAACCTTGTCTTGAAAAATCAAATCAAAACAAAACAAACAAAAAACAAAAGAGAGAGAGAGAGAGAACAAAAGAAAAAGAAAAAGAAATTGAGACCTGCCTGACCCTTTTTGGAAGAGGAAAAAACACAGAATGTCATAACAGTATTTTTTTTAAGTCTGGTTTGTGGAAGGGTAAATATAGAACACATGATAAAATAGGATTATAAGAGTAGTTTCTCTTAACAAAAAAGTGAGTGGCCTCTTTAAGAACACACAGATGGTAGCTACATAAGATCTAAAATAAGTATGCAGAAAAGCTACAAGAATACATTAAGAAAACAAGCAGTTATGTGGTACACGGGGTATCTACATAATATCAATGGGGAGAACACAATATAAAATATGTGTGTATGTTCTTTACCCCAACAGCGCTCATGGAAAAGTGTATGCGCATATCCACATTAACAGGCAAGGATGAGAAGTCAGAGCCACATAAGCTGCAGCCACCATCCACTACTCCCCATGAGTCCGTATGCAAAAGAGAAGCGCTGGGATGCTACTTGGTTTTTAACTTTGTTTTCCTTTCAGAGCAAATACCCTGGGTTACAGAGGACGATGGAGGGGCAGCTGCTTCAAGCCTGAAAGGCTTCGGGAGTGGGGGAGCGTGGGGAAGCATAGGCTGCTTGGCTCTTACTTGCATGGTAGCTTCATTGGCGGACAGGACGCAGCGCAGCCTCTCTAAGTCATGGTCTCGGTCTCTCACAGCAAGGCGGAGCTGCCGCAGTTCCTTGTCCTTTTCTTCCAGAGCAGAGAACTTTTCATCTATGACCCGCTGCAAGGAAAGGAAGGTTCCTAAGTCCTGGAGGGTTCACCGAACTATCACCTTTATTTCACTTAGATCCCAAATGTGAGAACTGGAAGCTCAAACTCCAGAGCGGTCATTCAGACACCATTGCAGCTAGGACAAACGGCAGTGGGGTGGGGACTGGCCACGTACCTCTAGAGCAACCGCTCGGTCTTGTATTCGTTGCCTCAGTTTCTCAAGAAACACCTCGTTTGTGTCGAGAGTTTTGTCTGCGTTGTCCCGATACTGTAGGAGCTCCTGAAGTTCCTAATGAGACAGAAATCCTTTCCTTTATTCCTTTACCTCTTAGCTGAATTTCTTCATTGTTCCAAGAAATTGGTTGTTTAGTACATAGACACAAATGAGTCAGAGATAACAGAGATGTAAATTGTTAATCTATCTGCAACAAATGGATTAGCAGGCGAGCCAGTCCGCTCCGGGAAACAAAGGACACGCTGTCTGCCTAAAGGTGTCAGTAGAGACCTCACCACAGATTTTGAGCTAAGCCTGGTGGACCATACGGCTAGTTATCCCAGCACTGAAGACGCAGAGACAGGTGGATCTCTGTAAGTTGGAGGCCAGCCTGGTCTACACAGCTCCGGGTCAGCCAGGGCTACATAGTCAGACACTGTCTCAGAACGAAACAAAACTTCCAACAGTAAAAGATGTTTCCCAAATGAAGATGTGGCATGGGTATATCTGTGAGGGAGTGAGAATTGCATACAATGGTATGTAAAAATTATTTGCTCTGAAATTTAGGAGATTCGGTATCCCCAAAGCTTAAAGTAGGTGACAGAGCTGATCATGCTTCATAGCACCCCATTTTCCCTAAAATTTTCATTCTATCACTGAATTCTACAGATGTTTCTGTAAGAGATCTTTCCTGCCATGTCTTCAGGAAGTAGTGTGTCTGACTCAGAGGTGTGGCGTTTGCTGAACACTGCCTGTGCTGTTTACGTTCGCATATAGTTAGTTACGTGCTGGATAGCACGCTGCTCATGGACCGTATTTTCTACTCATTGTGTATGTTTCCAACTCCAACAGTCATGTGTGGGTACAGGGAGGCCTTGCGGTGGTGTGAGCAGGGGCTTGAGAGCTCAGAAGCCTGCCTTCGTCTGAGGACTCACCTGGATGAGCTGCTCTTTGTGACTCAGACTGTGACTCAGGTGTTGAATGTTTTGTCCCTGGGTTCGAATCTCATTATATTTTTCTGCCTCCAGAATGTGGAGCTGTTGGCTCTTACTGTGCAGTTCTCCTTGGAGGTGTTGTAAAGCCTTTCGTAATTCCTGAAATAAATAGATCAGGTTTTTACGGTAACCTTTTCCACGTGACCATTAGATGCGAAGGTCTTAGCACTTTCAAGGCAAGTTGGGCATGACGGCACCTGCCCATAATCCCAGCCACCATCTCAAATTCAAGGCCAGCCTGGGCAACATAGCTCCATCTCATCCCCAAAACAAAACAGACAGACAAAATAACTTCAAAGGCATATACTAAAATATAAAGTAGCAGAGAATGCCATCATGTAAACTGATATAGAAAAAGTATGGAGAATATAAATCAAATAGGCTGGGAAAGCTTATGAAAATATGGAGTGGGGAGTAAAATTTGGTATCACAGTTCAGTGATTCAAGGCAGTGCTTGATTTCTGGCTTAAAAGAACAGCTCTGTGGTCTACTGAATGAGGTCTGCACCGTCCTGATCCTTCCCTATTGACCTCAACTTCCAAATCTGCACTATCACCTGCCAAAGCATCAGAAATTTTAATATTTCTAAAGAAAATCCAGGGCTCATAGTTAATTTCTGAACTGCTAAGATAGGAGACAGCACACAAAGAAGGATCTTTAAAATGTAGAAAACAAACAAACAAACAGCATGTTCTTCTCCATACTAACAAGATAGAGGTCTATCGAAGGACTCTATAGTCCTTACATACATTTACATTACGTGGCTAATTATGCATGTAAATGCCCTTCTCTACTTTACCCAATAACCTTTTCAATGTAATTTAATTAATTTATGTATTTACTTATTCATTTGTGTGTCTTACTTATATGAGTGTAGGTCTGCACGCATGGAGGTCAAAGGACAACTTTCAGGAAGTGGTTTTCTCCTTCCGGCAAAACACTTGTGAGTCAAGCCTTTTTCACTCACTGATCTACCTCATCGGCCTCAGCTGACTCTATCCTTTCAGAATAACCTCACTGATCTCCTCCTTCAGGAAGCTTTGAGCCCTCTGACTTCTTTCCTCAGACCCTCCTTTGGGAACACAAGTCTCTGGGAGTATTTACCCTATTAACATCTGTCCTGTGAATGTGACTGCCTCTCCGGCTAAAGTAGAAGAAAGAGGCAGAGTCCCTGATATCTCCCTTTGTACTTCCAGGGCACAGTCTGCTCATCGGGTGCATGACCCCGGGGGCAACAAACACTGACCACATTAGACCAGCCAATGATGCCTAAGGGTTTAGGTTCTTGCTCACAAGTCACTGTGGGGCAAAGTCAGCCCTGGGAGCAATAGAACGGTTAATGATTTACCTGGTTATGTTTCCAAGCAGCTTCCTTCTGGTGCTCTCTCTCCTGGGCTGCAGCCTCCACAAACTGCATGCATCGCTTGCCATCAGCCAGCTGTCGTTCTTTCTGACGTACCAGCCTCTGGAGCTTCTGTATTTCAAGCTGGCTGCAGAACAGAGCACTCTGAAGGTCAAGCAGGGCCACTTGTTGCTGAGCAGGGGCAATGCCCTCTGAGCTCTGAAAAGAGCAGAATCATAATCCCAGTCACAGAGAGAAAAGCACGGAGCCCCCGAGAGACCTGGGCAGTCAGGGCGGCCCCACTCCCGCCTGTGGCCGTCCACGTACGTGGAGCTGTCCGAGCTGGCTTTGGTGCAGCATTTCCCGAAGCTTTGCCATTGTGTCGTTTTGACCTTCAATCACCTGGTACAGCTCTTCAGTCTGGAAATGAGAGGAGGACAGCGTGCTAAGGCTAGCCAACGACTCGGAAATTACTTCTCTCTCCTGGGCAGATACTAATTAGCAACAGAAGCTTTCCAAAAACACCTACTTAGCAGGCGACTTTCCATAGTAAGACTGGCTGGTCTGACAACAGTGACACGTACAAATTAGAGAGCACTTATCTACGCCACCAGAGTGACAGGCTTCCCCACGGGTCTGTGACCGTGTAGCATCTTACCTCGCTTTCCCTGCTTTTTAGCATTTCCTTGAGGCTCTGGATTGTCGTATCTTGCTTCTGAGATGTCTCCTGTGCAGATTTTAGCTCACAGCTCAGGTCATTCATTTTCTCTTGAAGAATCTGAATTCAGCAGAGGAAACTCTTGTTAGCTCCATGATGACTTTTAACCTCGAGGGCCATCACGCTGTCCCGCGCATCTCGGGGTTTAAAGAACGACTTAGCGCCTATCGTCTTACTTCTTTCCCGTGGATAGTAACCACGAGACTATGAAGAGAGGCAGCAAATGTGCACTGCTTCCCTCAATGCACAGACACCTCAACGCTCACGCACTGCACTCGTTCTTTATGTCAACAGCCAGAGTAGTCTCTTGACCCTCCCACACGACCAAGGAGTGCCTGCTATTCTAGTACAGGACAGGCAATTATAAGAGCCCCCTCGGGACAATTGTCTTGAAAGCAGACATTAAAATCTATGAGCTAAAAAGGGTAAGAAGTTACACTAAAATTTAAAGCACAAACTTCCTGCGTCAGAACCTCACTGTAGAGTTAAAAGATTACATGGAAGATCTGATCTCCATGTGGTATGCATGGGACAAGCTAAAATCCTGATAAGAAACAAAGAGAAGGGCTGGGCAAGCTATGAGGACCTGGGTTTAATCCCCAGCAGCCACATAAAAAGCCAGGCTTAGAGGTGTGTGCTTATAATCCTAGCTCTGGGAGTGTGGAAACAGATGGGTCTCTGGCTAGCCTAATTTTTAAGCCCTAGGTCCTAGTGAAAGATGGTCTCTAATTCCTAAGACTCATCTCTAGTACACATAAACACACACACACACACACACACACACATTCTCACACATACAAAAAAGGAAATAAAGATAAAAGTGTAGAACTATACTTCATAATGAGCCATTCTGTAGAAAACTGGGGATGCCCCAGCATTCATTTCCCAGACTATAACACATGGATTCAGGATGATGGAGCTGGCCGAGAGCCAGTTCTGCCGTACCTTGTTGGTGGCCTCTGTTTGCTGGATTTTGTCCTGGAGTTCTGCCAGGTGGGAATCAGACACAGATGGCTGGGTTGAAGGAGTGTCACTTAAGTCCAGCTTCTGTTGGGTGGGTAACCCCTTAGGCACGGGCTAGAAGGCAGCAGGGAAGACAAGCACGCTGAGGAAAGGCAGCCAATAAGCCATTTGATTTTCATGTTCAAACTGGGCCTCCTTTTTCACCTCAGAAGGTTGGAAACCATAGCTGGGGCACAAATGATCAGGTGACTTCCTGAAGACAGACCTGGCTACTTTCAGGGAGTGCCACTTCACAGCCATCCCACCATGCTCCTTCCCTCCTCCCGTCCTTGACATTCCCCACCCACGCTGTCAGGTAAAGGAAGTAACTCGGAATTTAAAGACAAGGGGGACTTCCAAAAGAACACAGTTACAACCAAATATTTGTTTCATTCTATGTCTAACCAGGAGATTAATGAAGGCACCAAAGGATCAAAGTTATATTCCAATCGCCAGTCCTACAGCAGGTCTATTTGTGCTATTGGAAAACCTTGCAAACTTCATTGTTTTGATATGAGTCATAGATTAGAGAACAGCATTCCTGGTCACCAAATTTCCTTAGTTTGTCCTACAACTGATAAGGGATATCCTTGTCCTTAAGAAATACATGGGGATGTATCTAGAGTAAATGACTTGTTTGGAGGCTTTAAGAAAAAAAAAAAGTACCCAGACACAGAAAAGGAGTAAAAAGGCAAAATGTAACAAAAATAGCAGCCCTCCATAAACCTGGGTGAGAAAGCATGGGAGGCTTTTGTATTTTTTTTCAATTGTCTCTATAAACCAAAATTATTAAAAATGAAGGGGGTAAGTAAACACAAAAACATAACCCTAATAGTATGGACGGCAGTGTACTTTCATAAAGAGCATTGGGTGACCTCTCTTAAATGCCGCCTGAAGATCACAGTGAGCTAAGAGAGTGGGTACCTAAGGAATTCCTGGCTGCATCCAATCCTCCCTCCTCTGCCAGCTCCTTCCTCCTTAAGAAAGGTAAAGAAGTGCTATTCATGTTTTTCTTTTCCTGGGCTTTCAAACTTTCCGACTGTCCAGAGCCTGGGGTTACAGCTGATTTTAAAAGCCTTCCTGAGAGAGACTAAGCAGAGGCAGTGTGGCGTTTGGTTACCCAGTGCCGGTCGGTTATCATTGTTTCTAACACCATACAATACAGAGTGTGGTGGTGGGAAGCGCGATGCAGGTAAATACTTAGCTCTGGCTCCCACCAGTCTGGGTTTATGGAGAAAGTTAAGTGGTCATACTAGAGGACTATTCATTTTGACAGGTCACATATATAAAAGGCTCTTGGCAGAGATGACATTTATTTAGATCTACAAAGGATGAGAGCTTTGACGCTGGCTAGGATGAGTAAGGGAGAATGTTCTAGGCCATGGAAGGAATGGGTAGGGCTAATGGATACAAAATAGCGTACCCATTGTTACTTTGTTACTTATATAAGCAATGTAATCTTATAACTGACAACTCACATTGAAAAGTCATTTTTTGTTTTTTGGTTTTTTTGTTTTTGTTTTTGTTTTTGAGACAAGGTCTCATAATCCCAGTCTGGCCTCAACCCCCAAAATCTAGCTTTTCAACTGCTAAGATTACAAACCGGCATCCCTGCACCCAGCTTTGAATCATTGCTAAGAATTAAAAAGGTGCAATGAATTCAAGAAAAGCAGGTACAAACAAGGATGTTTTATTACCTTTATAAGCCCACAGCTATTTCTGAACAGCTCATTAAAAGGCTACTTTATCCCCACTAAATGAATAAAACAAAATCTTAAAATTAAAAAGCAAGATGATCAAAGAGGTATTAAGACAGTCTCAGACATCAACCAATGACAGGCAATGGAAACGACCTGCAGAGTTCGGAAAGTTGATGATAGAGTGACTCACAAGAGCGCGGAGACTTCTGACAGCATCCTCCACAAGCCGGACTTCAATGCTTGCTTTGACAAGAAGCGGGAGTGAAATGGGCCCTTTTACTCCGAGTATGCCTCTCGCTTAGCACTATAGCACGTCCACCTTCATCTACTCCCTCCTCACAGAGGTGCTGAGCACTAAGTAGCAGATATTATGTTGGAGAAAGGAATACCACATAGGACAAAGTGACTTCTCTTGAAGATTCTGCAGAGCTTGGGTTTGGTGTCTACATGGTAAATAAATATGGAAAGACTGAGTGGAGTGTCCTGTCGGCTTGGCAGTTCCTATGCAGTAACACAGGAAACCATGCAGAGAATTGGCAACTGTTACTTTATATTGACTAGAAAGAATGTTTCTCCAACTACAGAGAGCATTCCTCCTGAGACTTTATATCAACTAGAGAGAGAGCATTCTTCCTGAGACAGTATCTGAATGGACATCTGAAGGGGAAGTAGCCAGTTATTCTAAAAGAGACAGAAACCAAGGCAGGCCGATGATGGAAGAGTTGATGGAAAGTGAGCCTGGGAAAGGAAAGGCCTACATACCTACAAGGGCATATCCCAGGAGAAAACCACTGGGAGCCACCTCTGGAATTTTTCATTTTCTCATAGCTTCACTAAATAAAAGTTTTTGTTTTTGTTTTTTTAAAGTGACCTTAGTTTTGACAATTTGTCTAAGCAAATATTTCTAAAACATTTAAAACATTACAAATGTGATCAATATAAAAATAGGATTTTTCAGTATTTGAAATTTGAGGTCTGTTTTATACTTAGAGTACATTTCAACTCAGACTATCCACATTTCGAGTATGAAAGGTGGGGCAAGGCTGGTGGCCGGCTCTAGTAAAACACACTGGACAAAGGGGAAGGTAATGGGGTCCAGTGTGAAGGGAGGCACAGCCCAGGTCTTAACCTTCTATACAGCAGGGATTCAAGTAAACAGGATAAGATCTGTCCGCAGTGTTTTATGTACTTACATTTTGGTTTTGGTGCTGCTGGGTATCGAACCCAGGGCCTTGTGCAGCTATGTCCCCAGCCTTGACTGCAGCGTTTTCTAACAGAAGGGCATACATATTCAGGTTTTTAGAAGCTCACTGAAGCTGCTCGGTGGTGATGGACAGAAGAGAGATCAGTCAGAATGCAGGTGAAAGGTGGCTGGATTATAAAGATGGCAGTGGAAGAGATAAGTGGATGGGTCTGGTACAGCTAATGTGCTGTTGCTCCAGACAAATGGAGGCAGGAGAAGCAAGGGGGATGACTCCCAGAAATACGTGAGACATTTGTTGTAGTGAATACAAGAAGTCTCCCCTGAAGCGATGTGGATTGTGTCACACACATACCACAAGAGATGACTGAATAGATACTTACAAATCTAACGGACAAATAAAGTGGTCAGGGATTCAGTGGAAAAGCTGCATCTGTAAGACCTGACTTTTTGTGTCCTTGGTGTAAAATCACTCTCTAGTAATGTTATGCTACAAATCTGAAATCTCACCCACAGCAAGCACAACTGAAGACACAACTCTGGGGGCTGGAGATAGAGCCAAGTTCTAAGGCATGTTCACCTGGCATGCATAAGACTAAAGGTTCAGTCCCTTCTCTCTGGCGCTGGGTATCAGGGAAGAGTTTCAACATTAAAATGGAAGGAGGACAGTGGTATTTATTCGCTTTAAATCAGAGTCCTCAGAGCTCTGAAGGGAGCAACAAATTAGCCAGCCGCCCCAATTCCACTTCACATACATGGAAACAGAAAGCTATAAAAGGTAGGCTAAGCTATTCAAGTCACCAAAAAAGTCGAGAATTACCCAGGGAAAACTAAAGTGCAGTTAGTGATGCAGCTTTTATTCCTATAAACCCAGGGTTTCCCATAATGTTAGGAACATTTTGGGGATCAAAGGCTGTGTTTAATGACTAAGACCCATTAAAAAAAAAAATTAAAGCAGGCCTGACTCCTACTCCCCCATACAATATTAATTCTAATACTTCAGCAGCCGTCTTAGAAACAAGATCATTTACTTGTATACGTGTATATATACAGAAATGTTTATATTCACAGATCCGTCATTTTTCTACCTACACATACACAAACGCGAGGGCAGAGAAGTGGCAACTTTAAAGCCGAAGAATGCCGCAGGCAAGGAATCTGCATCTCCTGCGAACCCTCTCAGCATGAGTCACAGGAAACTTCAGACTCTGTAAATGACTTACTGAAAACATGAGAGGCCTTCATTTCTCCTTTCTTCATAATTTATTCTCTTATTGTCGAGAAAACGCCTTTTCAGAGATACCCAAAGGGCACTTACGACGTTCCTCGGCATCAAGAATGGGCATAAAGTTCTTGTAAAGTACCAAGCACATAAGCTTATGGGATCCCAGACAAGCTACAGAGCCGGAGTCAGTGGTCCTTACTTTAGTAGCATCAGGGTCACTCCCAGATGCTTGGCCTCTAAGACCATGACCTAAACACAATGTCCTTTCAGATTAATCATTTTCAGTCAGGGTTGGTATGCATGCTTTATCAATCTGAAATGGAAAGCAGAGTCCTGGCCCAGTGCTGCCCAGTACTGCCCAGTGCTGCCCACGGCTAAAAAGCAGTGTTTTTACCTCTGGATTAACAGCATTTTCCTGGCATGTTCTTATCCTTACAGTAGTGAGTCACAGATCTCAAACTGCTATCATTTTCTATCCTGCTGTTAATCATCAGAGACAAACAAGAACCATCCGCTAGCATAAAATTAAAGGCCCAGCCTATGACTATTATTCAATGTCTACATTTTCCAAAGGGTCTGATCTGCCTAAATAAACAACTAAGGTATTAAGTGGAACAAATTCACCATACTCCCCCAAAGGCGGACCTTGACATTGTAAAGTTTGAAGCAAAGGTGTGCTCTTTGAAATTTAGATACAAAGAAGCCTGATAGCTCAGAGCTCTTTGTGAATTTTGTTTTACTAAGGGGCACCCCCCACCCCCCATCATAGCTTTTCTATCTCAGGACAGGACAATAAAGAAGGAAATTACTACGGAACAAGACCTCAAACCTTCCTGCAGATAATTTGAAGAGCCTGGGTCTTCCTGGCGTAAAGTCCACAGAAGGCAAATAAGTGATTTGCATATATCAGTAAGCAAGACAAATACACAGTTACTGTTTACATCAATATAAGGAAGGAGAAGCAAGGCGTGGGGTAGGAAGGGAAGCAAAGCTCTCAGGAAGAATCTTCAGGCTGGTAGTTAATACACATATAAAAGGTTAAGTGGGAGATTAGACAAAAGAATCAAAAAAATGACTAACAGAATGGTCAGCCAGGTTTCCTTCCTATTGTAGGAAGATTTTTGCTTTCAAGGCTCTTGTATCTACCAGCCAAAAAGAAAACTACCCAAACCCTGCATATATTATAAAAGCTGGTCTGCCCTTGTCCCACCTGGCTGTGGTTTTACCGAACACCATAATAGCCCTTAAGGAGATTAAAAATCAATTGGACTTAATCAATTAGATTAAGATCCAGAATAAAATAGGTATTTTGTTTACAAACACTTTGAACTCAGTGTAAGTATTTTCCCTTGCATCTTTAGTTCTTGGAGAAAAGATAGTAATTAAAACTCTTTCTCGAAGCTCAGTGCCGTTTTCTCTCACCTCCCAAAGGTCTTCACACAGTCAAGAATGAAGTCATGTGACAACAGAGAGATCCTATCCCACTGGTTTAAAGCTCTAACATTCACAGTTACTGGAACAAAGGGACTTGATCTGAGGGTACAATTACCATCCTTTACATATGTATTCAGTTTTCTTTATGGAAACCCCACTAAAATCCTCCTGGAATCCTTGGATACAGAAAGTGGGTTCTTAGTTTAAAATAGGTGAAGGTGATGTGCTTCAGGCAATGTAATTAAATGTACAGAATTAAAAGGTCTTGGCTGAAACCAGTGAGGAAACTTAGGCTCTGCAAGGCTCTTATTTAAACAAACTTTCCAACATTCTTAATGACGGGTGTTCTTGAAAATCCTTCCCAACTCCAAAACTGGCTGAGTCTGGGCAAAATACAAAAGATATTTTTTAAATTAAATATGGAGTAAAGAAAATCTTGTGTCTGGGGAATCTTCAGGTCTTCAACTTGCTGCAGTATTGGCCATGGCTGAGAGAAGAAAATATCTTAGTTCCCCATGGTGACCAGCCTAGTTTTCTATATTAAAGTCAGATTTATATGAGTGTTCAATTTGTAGTATCTATGTCTGGTCACAGAAACACTGTTTGAGCCAAACACAGCAGTGGGGATCCATTGTAAAAAAGAAGTACCCAAGTGCTGGGCATATGCAACGCTTATCATTTCACACAAATCAAAGTACTGATTTTCTTTTTTTTACTTTTTTATAACACTTTCATATGCACTGTTTCTGACCATTTTGCATAAACTTTAAAAGCATTTCTTGCACTTTCTACTAAAGTTCTTTTGGGTATACAAAGTTGACATGCAGCCTAAGTATGCCTCAAAAATCCCACTTAATTGGAACCTCAACTTCACTCATTACCAGACTGTAAGTTTCTGGACCCCAGTTGACTGAGGACTAAGCTTCCCTAGTGACTTCTAGATTGTCCACCTTAGCAGGGAGTGGTACCTCTACAGAGTGAAAGTGCCAGGATGGTTAACAAAGTTAACTGACTCTAGCATTTAGTGCGGCCATAGAAATGAAGGAGTTTCTGCCAGGTCTCTGCAAACAGCTGAATTTAAAAGGGCGCTGTGAAATCAGTTGGGTGGACATGAATAGATTAAACTGAGTTAATTTCCATTGTCCAGTCATTAAGAAAGTCAAGAGTAGGGTGAGTGAATCCTTCCTTAATAGCAAATTATCTTCTAGTAGGCTCAGGACTGTGCAGTTTTCAGCTTAACTTCATGAGTGACAACATTTGAATCCCCAAGAATCTTCCATGAACAAGCCACCATTAGCTCTGAGATGACTGTTAGTTAGAACAAACACTGCCCAGATGTTCTTCCTAATGCTTTCCTGATGGATTAATAGGTTTCACTCTATATGCTAACCATTTTGAGACATCTGGGGGATGAAAATCTCAAAGCTCCAGGGAGAACTTGCCAGGAACCTAACTCCTTTGCCTAGAAAGACAGTGGAAGAATATCATTCACAAATCTAAAACCAAAAACCAGCAACAATCAAGGGGTGGTGTGGGGGGACGGTTTCCGGTGCCAAAAGTGAGACTTCTTTCTGCAGAAAAAGAATCTTTATCTTTTGTTACATACAATTCTGACAATAGGAATTGTTAAACTGATACTGTTTAAAGGCTGACTAAAGCTAAGTCACATTTACTAAGGTGCACGCAAAAAAATATAGCTGAAATGGGCTCAACAGTTAATTTTTTTTTCAAGCCTAGACCACTATTATCCTGGAGCTAAACAAACCATGGGAAACCTATGGACAGCTCATCAGAAAGGCACTATAGGTAGTCATTGTGTATACCTGGAACCCGATCGGCAAATACTCATCACAGAGATCATCCCACAGCTCCTGTAGGTCTGAAATCTCCCAAGGATAACTCACAGGTGTCCTGTAAAGGGGTTTCAAAGGCCTGTTAAGGAAACTGGAACTAACTCCATTTGTCATGATATGGCCAGGCTTGGCTCCAGGTAGGATGGATTTCACTGGAATAGGAAGCTTGCTCCCTCTGGGACTCTGAATGGGCTTATAATCAAGACCTTTAATCATGCTAAGAGCTAGCTCCAGTTTGTGGTTACACAAATGCTGTGGAGCCTGTTCATCAGAACAGTAGTCACACTTTACAAGTTCTTTTGCACTTCTCTCCGTTTCCTCGTCTTTCTGTTGTGGAGGACTAGCCTGGACACTAGCATCCAGAGATTCCACAGAGGAACCTGGTGTCCCTTCCTCCATGCTTTCTCCATCCGGGGGTACTTTTGTGCTTGGTAAGTCTGGTGGCCCAACCTCTGACAATGCCGGCTCTTCAGTGCAAATGCTGGTAGACCACCTGCTAGAGGGGGCATAAGAAATACTTCTGGCCACTTTTCGAGGCACCTTACAAATGGCTTCATAGTCGGAATCCGCAACCCGCAAAGCTGCACAACCACGGCATCTCCTGGGTCGGTTTCCGGGCCCTTCGGAAGCATGACAACTGTGGGAGTCGTTAATCTGATCCTCGTTTTCTACCCAACACTCGAACCCTGAATAGGCAAAGTCTTCTTGGAGCAGCGCAGCGTACCTCATATCTGGCAAGCCGGAAATGTCTACCGTCCCACTCCCCGCCTTGTTCTCCTCGCCAGAGTCATCATTATTCTTCCGATACATACTGGCAATGCAGAACTTGAGGCGATCCTTTTCCAGGAGCAGCTTCTGTAAGCGCTCAAGAGAAAGGGCTTCGATCCTGGCAATGACAGTATCGAATCTATAGATGCGATCGAGCATGAAAGCACACTTGCTGCAAGCAAACTCGGCTTTGCCATCACGAGAGACATCTTTGCCTAGGACGTGCGAAAGCAGAACCTGGAGGTTGAGCTTGGACGCGGTGTGAAAGATCCAACGCCGCTGGTTTCCACACAGCTCCCGGGCACAGATCCTGCAAATCTCTTTCATCTTCACTCCTGGAAGGTGCGGAACTTCTCTGTAGCGGCCACAGCTGTGGGTTGCTCACCAGCTCTGGGATGCGGTCCTCTTCCCACCTTGATGGTCTGGGGCTGGCATGGCCCAGT
>JADRCC010566347.1:0-15135 GCA_019843855.1 Hylomyscus alleni
GGGGGGGGCACTAGGACCCTATGCTCCTTCCCTCCCTGACAGCTGGTGCCTAGTGCACAGTTCGGTGCTGTGGGGTTCAGCCTTGGGTCACGGGCAGTCTGCTACATGCTACAGGCTCCTCAAACCAGAAAAGGAGAGAAAGTCAAGTGCCAGGATAGTAACTGATAAGACTTGTTGTCCTTAGCCAACAGGATGGGAAGGGGACAATACTAGACATTATGAAAGTCTGTAAATCCCTTAAGAACTGGGGGATATAAATACCACCGTTCTGCACCCAGTCTGCAAGCTGCCCTTTTTACCCTTTCTCTGTTACTGATGCTCTAGTTTCCAAGGCTGTGGGCTGTATCGATTCAGCGTCACAACTCTGGGCCTCCAGGACTTCTATTATGAAGTGAGGGCCATTGTTTCCCTGCCTTCACCTCCCCAGAGTCACCTTTCTGCTTCACATCCCTTTGTAAATTCAAGGTCCCATATGAGAGAAAGTCCATAACATTTGTCATTCTGCGTCTACTGCTGCTTCCTGAGCAACCATGACCTCCGGCTGCCTCCACTTTCCTGCAAACGGCATCATTTTGGTTCTTCAATGTGGCCTCTTGAAACTACTCCATGCACAGTGCACATTTGTAAGAATTCTGGTGAGAGGTGCCTGAGCTGGCTTCCTGACTGCCTCCTACTGATCTGGCTTAGATTTCTGCAGGTCTACAGGTCTACACCCCTGCCAGTACAGTGAAGGCCAGGTGACAACGATCGGACTAACTAAACTGGTTGTTGGCTTGGATTAGAAATCAGTTCTGGTTAAATAAACAAAAATTGTGATTTCTCACATGGGTGCCAAACAAATAACTCTGTTTTGTTTTCAAATGTGAGGACAGACTCTTATTAAGGGGATATCTGTCATTTTCACAATTATAGTTTAATCTTTCATTGAGTAAACATGGAGGGGAGACCAAACACCACCCAGCAGACTTCAGGGTCAAAGCTCTTGTTATGTACCCACCTCCCGGTCCAGCCAGAGGATTTGGACTATGGGGGCGAAGGCAGGGAGCAAGACAACTGTGGGTCCATACTCCAAACGCAGCCTCACCCTGCATCTGGAAACAACATACAAGAGAAAAGGAAGCCAGTAACACAAGGTGTATTCAAAGCAGTGCCGTGGTCACTTCTGCACACTCGGTTCTGAGCTGGGCTGGAATCTGACCTCGAGATGCAGCCTCCTCTCCTGGGCTGCTTGGAGGCAGAGCTGTACATACAGCTCAGGATGAGAGCAGGGAATTCTCCTTCCTAGCCTAAAACCTCTAACAGGGTCCCTGTGGACTCCGTTTCTTATGAGCGGTCCTTTCAGGAGTGGTTAGGCAACCCCGGTAGCTCAGTGAGGGAGAGAAACCCAGGACTCTGAGCCCTTCCCAAATCAGGAATCTGCCATAGATAAGCAGGGAGCTTGTGGAGTTCTCTCAATAAGGCAACCAGCAGGGTCTCCAGATGAATTCTGGGTACGTGAGGCTCAGAGTGTGCACACTGTGTCCCAACCTTCAGTGACCCAGAAAAAAACAAAAACAAAAACAAAAAAACCAAAAGACTACATTTGAGATGAGAGGGCCCTGACCATTGAGTTCCAACACTCAGCAGCCTTCCGTGCCAGGACGTGAAGCCGATTCTGTGTATTTGTTATGCCAACAACAGAAAGGAACTCTCCACTTTCTTCATCTTTAAATACATCCTGCATCCGCTCGCCCGACAAGCACGCAACGGAGGAAAGTTTGTAAACGGAAAGTAGGGCCAAGATCTGGGGAAAGGTCAGCTGTGACATGGCAGAAAGCCACTGGGATCACGGCGGGGTCCCACACATGGGTGGAAGAAACTCAGGTTGAGCCCTCACATGTAGTTCCCATTCCGGGCACCCGGTAGTATCATGGGCTTAACCAGGAGGTTTTACTTAAGTATTTTGTTTGTCTGTTGTTTGCATTTTCAAGACAGGGTCTCACTATGTAACCACCTTGAGTTCACAGTTCCTCCACCTCAGCCTCTCAGGCACTGGGATCACAGGCTGCAGTACCATACTTGGCTTCCATCTGTTAGACAGAAAGTTAGATAGATAGATAGATAGATAGATAGATAGATAGATAGATAGATAGATAGATAGGTAGATAGACAGATATCCAATAGATAGATTTGTCTATATCTATATGGATACAGATATAGATATATATCTAATATATAGATGTATCTGATATATTAGATCTATCTACATATCAATATCAATATAGATATAGAAATATACAAATATTTATATAGATATAGACAGACATAGAGATATACAGACATAGACAAGTGGATAGATATAGATTCTTTTTATTCCAGCTGATCTTTCAGAGGAAGCCCATGCCTGCCTAAAACCCCTATGGAGTGTGCTTTAATGTCATCTCAGGCCGTTTTCATGGGCAGATCATGGTGAAGAGATCACAAGAAAGTGGGTTCGTGACTGACTTAGTAACTACAGAGTAAGAAGGGCTAAGACCTGAATGTCACCCCCTCTCTGAGTTGCTTATGTCTCTCAGCTGCACCTCCAGTTTGGCTCTGGACACATGGACGCAGTGTGTGTGTGTGTGCATGGGTGTGTGTGTGTATGTGTGTAAAATGTGTGTTGGAGCATCTTTGCCATGGTATGTGTATGGAGGTTGCAGGACATCTTTCTGGAGTTGGTTCCTTTCTTCCATCCTACCTAGCTTCTGCATGCCAGATGCCAAGCCTGCACAAAAGCACCTCTACCCTATGACGAAGTAGAAATATCAGGTTTCTTTAGAGACTCAGCTGTGTCATGTGATGCTTTTCTGGAAACTGTCTTATGAGAGGATTTTTGCTGAGACAGACACTTGAGAAGACTCATGATGTTTGGAAAGAGTATAGTAGAACTCAGCAGACAGTTAGCAAGGCTCTGGCATTGGTTCCCTTTGCAACGCTTTGCTGTTCTTCATTGATCTTTGCTTGCAGTGAATCCATAGAGAGAAAAGTGCCGAAGAACTTCTCATGGTATTCTGGCTGCTTCTTCTTGCTGCTTCCTCTGATTGAGCTGCGGCTACTGATTCATGTTTGGTGTTTTGGACTGGACTGTCAAGATCCTGACAAAGAAGACTGATATCACCCCCAAAGAACTACTTCTAAACATGTCTACATCCCCCTTCTCCTATTAACCATCTTTCTCCCATTCTTTGGTCGGTGGGCTAGAATGGAGGGCGAAGCATTTAAGAACCCTTATCAAAGTAGGTTTTGAAAAAATCTAAACCTACACTCTGATCTGTCTCGCCAACCCCATTCCTTCCTCTATACCTTCTTGTTACATTTTAACTGCTACAACCCCATTCCTTCCTCTATACCTTCTTGTTACATTTTAACTGCTGAGATAACTTTTCGTTAGCAAACGAAAATAATGGGTTTCATCCTGACATTTTCATGCATGTCTATCTTTATGCTTCGCTCATATTCACCATCTTGTTCCTTCCCTCTGTCTGCTAGTCACACCTAGAACACTCCCTACTCTGATTTCATATCATATATGTTCTATGTTCTATATAGAAGAGAATTATAGACTCCCCGCCTTTGCTCTCTCTTATTCCCATTCCATTTAGCTCACACTCATGTCCCCTGAAGGCCTTCCTGTCACTTCATGACTTATGTTCTTAAAACACAAATTCTGCAGTAAGAGAAAACACTCGCTGTTTGTCCCCCTGGGTCTATATTTTGCAAAGTATGAGAACCTGCAGTTCTACCTACCTTCCCTGAAGATGACATGATTTCATTTTTCCCAGCAGAATAAAATTCCCTAGTGTGTGGACCACACTTTTTTCTCCTCTTCTGTTCACACACATTCAGGTTGCTTCTGCATCTCGAGTGTTGTAAACAGTGCATCCACAGACAGAGAGCTATCAGTATGTCAACAGTGTGTCAGCAGAGATTTCCTGCCGTGAATACCCAGAAGTGCGACACCTGGGCCATGTGGTAGGCCTGTTGGACTTTGCCTTCCATGTTTGTTTCCATAATGGCTGCAAGAGGGCCCCTTCTCTTCACTCTCACCACTGTCTGAGGTGCAGGATTAAAAGCATGTGCACTGACCGGGCGGTGGTGGTGCACGCCTTTAGTCCCAGCACTTGGGAGGCAGAGGCAGGCAGATTTCTGAGTTCGAGGCCAGCCTGGTCTACAGAGTGAGTTCCAGGACAGCCAGGGCTACACAGAGAAACCCTGTCTCGAAAAACAAAACAAAAACAAAACAAAACAAAACAAAACAAAACAAAACAAAAAAAAAAGTATGTGCACTGTATAGCAGAAACGTGTGTTTTAAGAACTGTCTCACAGACAGAGGTGATTGATAGAGTAGCTTGAATGGGAAGAATTCCCAGGTCTCTCCCACCAACCTTCCCCTGGGATTCAGAGTAGCTTTTGATGCTCTATCTATTCTAGGCAAATAAATATTCCCTATCCAAGAGGAATTCATCCTACATTCTCCAGTGGAGACTGAAATTAAGAATAATAGCAAACCATATATAACCATACATAAACACAGACAGACAGACAGACACACACACATGCACATACTCATACACACACATGCACACACACACGCGCACACACACACATACACACACACACACACATGCACACACACATATACTTCTGTGAAAGTTCCTATGATGCAGCTTAACTTAAATTTTGGATGTCATAAGAGACTAATAACAATACCTGACAATTATAAAAATATACTTTAGCCAGAGTCACATGAATGCGAGCTCTCCTGACCCATCTCGGGTGATGGGATGACAATTTTAGGAAGAACCTGAACTACCAGTAGGACTCTGCTGACAGTGCGGATACTTTAGACAAAGAGGCAGTTCATGTCCTGGCTACAGTGGTACAAGATGCCATTACCATACTAAGAGTGGCATGAAGCTTAATAACTTAGCAACTCTTTACTTCTGGGATTTTCCACTTGATGGTTTCAGAATCCAGTGGACAGAACAAAGGAGAGCAAAATCAAGTCATCAACGGGAGTAGGATCACAATACAAATGTCTCTTCAAGCTTTTCTCTACCGCCACTGCTACTGGAGCTCAGCTACAGAAGCTCCGGAAGCAGCAGAGTCCTGTGGGAAAATTCCAAGTTTCACTGCGAGTATGCACAGAAAAAAATGACAGCTAAGAGGCAGATGCTTATTGGTCCTTAACTTCTGGACAACCCATTTGGAATCACAGCTTTAGGGGTCCAACAGGCTCAAGGGTAAAGAAAGGGTCACCAGGTGCTGTCTACCCAGCCTCATGTTTGAGAGCTCCAAGCAAGATGGCACTGTCAATGGCGGCTGTCTATTAAGATATCCCCTGCAGACACTGTTATGACATGGCTTGTCAGGATGGATGACATTGAAGGTCCATGCTGGCACCTCAGCCATTTTGAGCATTCACCTGCCAGGAATGCCCTTCAAAACTCCCTAAGTTCCTCCTCTCCAGAACCAAGAGCAAGCAATCAGGCAAGTCAGAGGTGAGAAGCCATTAGGAACGAAACGTTGTGAGTATTCAGGAGCGTCAGGAAGGACCGCGGTGCTTCCCTAAGTGGGACAGAACAACAGCTATCAAGAACATTAGGCAGCCTGGACCCTGCCTACCTCATAGAACATGGGGGAAAGGCACATAACCCATAAGCTTTAATTCTGAGCATGTTGTCTCCAAGGACATACCACTACCACATCCCACACTGTGTGGGTGTGCATGTATGTGTGTGTGCGTGTCCGAGTGTGCATGCGCACGCAACTTTAAGAAACTAGCAGAAGGTTTAAGATTTCCTGAAGCCATCAGCTGTTCCCAGTAAAACATTCAGTGCCAACTGAGTGGCTGAGTTCCCTTCACACAATTACTGCTTTCCATAACCGCCAAAGTTCTCTGAGACATAGCTAATCCATCTAAGTGACATGTTTGTTATGTCCCTACTGTTTTTTGAAAGTTGTTTCTATTGCTTCAGGACAGCCACTAAATGAGGAAAGTTGGGTAGGCATCCCAGCAGCCCTTCCCCAGGACACCCTGTGTAAGTGAAGGTTGGTCCTGAAGACTATCTTGCTCTTCACGACACCAGGCAGACAGGCACTGGGTCTGAAGACTCCTAGGAAAAAGCAAGGCCCTAGTCAATAGGTAAGCTTCAATTGACTCCATACTCTATGTTAAAGCTTTGTCTCAGATATGAATACTAGTGTAATGGCTATTCCTGGTTGTCAACCTGACTATATCTGGAATGACCCACAATCCAGAATTGGAGGGCTCACCTGTGATCCAGATCTTGAGGCTGGAAGACACAAGTTTCTGACCTGGATCAGCACATGGATATCTTGAGGCATAGTGGCTATAACAAGCTTAGGTCCAGGCAAGGTAGTACACACCTTTAATCCCAGGAGATCTCTGAGTTCAAGGTCAGCCTGAGACACAGCAAGTCTCAGATCCAGACATGATGTCACACACCTTTAATCTGAGCCACATCTTCTGCTGGAGACCTACATAAGGACATTGGAAGAAGGAAGACTTACTCTTCTTCACCTGCTTGCACTTACTTGCCAGCACATCTGTTGAAATCTAATTTTACAGAAGACCAGCTGAAACAACTAGCCTCAAGGGACTGTCAACTACTAGATACTTGGGCTTCCTATTCATAGCTGACCATTGTTGGGTTAGTTGAACTACAGACTGTAAGTCATCAAAAATAATTTCCCATAATATATAGACTTTCCATAAGTTCTGTCATTCTAGAGAACCCTGACTAAGATGACTAGGAATCTGTGCAAAGAAATAATTGATGTATAGCCTTACTCACTGACTGCATTCATCTTAAAAATCCTTAGCACTTTGGAAGCACCCATTTAGGAAACATCCATTCAGGGCATTCTTGGACCCAACTGTTAAATCCCTCGTAGATTCAAGAGCTACCAGATTGATCACCAGTGGGAAAGACAACACAACATGAAAGTCTATAAACTCTCAAAGCTGAGAGTGAGTGGAAAAAAAAAACAAAAACAAAAACAAAAAAAAAAAAAAAAAAAACCAGAGAGGCCACGGCTATGTGCTTCTGGAACTCAGTTTCCGGGTTTTTATATTATTTAGCCCTGCAGTTCTGCAGCAATGGAAGTAAATAGTGAAGTTTAAAAAAGAGTTGTAGGTCAAATAACAAAGTTAGGAAGCCCAAATAAGGTAAATAACAGGGCTTGCAACTGAGTATGAGGTAGCCACACTGACCAGGTAAGAGAAAGAGCAAGGCTATAGAGCAACAACAAAGCCATTCTTGGCAGGATCCAGCTGACCTTCCTAAGCCTCCACGAGGAACATACACAGCAGCGAGTCTTTACAGCTACAACATACTGAATTACCCATAAGGACGATTTCTAAAAAGCCTCCCCCTGGGCCCGGAAGGAGATTCCCTCCGATCACCTTTTGGACAAGGAGCTAAATACAAAGTACCCAAGGAAAGTTGCAGATATATTGCTAACTTCAATAGGAGTTCCATTGAACCCCCCCCCCCATGTCCAGAAAAGGCAGTACTCTGGTAAACTCCCAGCTGGTCATGAAAAGGTGAGAACAAAGAAATGATGATTTAATTAACATCTATAATACCTAGCCAAGGTTCAGAGCCAGCAGGCCCTGCCAAGATCAAGGGCTAGCAAACCTAGTCAAGGTCAAGAAAAAATGGATGAGCATGACTTGGGATTTAGTCCCTGCTTGGGCAACCAGCATATGATCAGCTCCTAGGTTAGGACAAGGGGACACGCAAAAGATATGGAGGCTTGCCATTGGCTCTGCCTATGATGCACCCACAGAATTAACCAGAAAACACATCAATCTTTGTCTAGTTTCTGACATGAGTCTCATTTTAAAAACTCATAGGCAAGGAGCTTGATGTCAACTCCCTCAGGACCCTTCCATTATGGAAGCTCCAGTCTCTCCTGCCTTATTCTTAAAAAACCCGGCTCCTGCCCACTCCGGACTCTGTTTTCATTGTTTCTCCTTGTCTTTGTTTCTCATCTACATAAAGTAACAAACTTGAGAGGCTCCATCACTCTCAAAGATCTGCGTAGCTCCAATCAGCATCCAGTGTCCTGGGCTCAGAGGTTTGGCATACCTTCCAAGAGATCTAAGCTCGTCAATGCTTCTCTGCTGCAGAGACCTGGAGTCTCCAGTTACTTCACTTCTCTGGGCCTCCGTTTTCTCCATGATAAACTAGAACAGTTGGGACAGAGTGTGAGCATCCTTATCTTTTTTCCTGTATACAGACGGGGCCAAGATTCTGAATACAGCAGGAGCTATCATAGTGGCCCTCTTATCTGTGGCCTCATGTTCTGCTCATGTTCGTTTTATCTGCTCATAGTCAACAGAGGCATCCTATTATCTGACAAGTGTGATCAGAATTGATGAGAACAGAGAGTACATAGCCACATATATTTATGACAGTATATATTAATAGAAATGTCTGATTTTGTTCTCACTATTGTGAACCTGTTTTTAAAGTATGTATTAAATATATACGTTTAGGAAAAATGTATCATGCACTGACATACACTATCCATAGGTCAAGACACCCACTGGGAGGTCTTGGACCAACTCCACTGCTGATAATGGGGTCTTTTGCACCCCAGTAGACTTGAAACTCATTTATGACACACTAGTTGGGCATCTCTAATGACTGATCAAACATAATTAAAATTCAAGGCTGCTTTTTTACAATTAATCCTTAGGAAGAATTTAAAAGACTCACTTTCTGATCATAGGCCTACTACTGTGACTCCTGTAAAAGTTGTGCCATTATGTGTTTTATAAATACAAAAGTGAAAGAGAGATTGGGGTATGCATCCTATGAGCATGCTATAAATCTCAATGGAAGACTATAAGAAACCCATCACCTCCCTGAAAGTATAGTCAAGATGGCATGCACATGTAAGTTGTGCTTAAAGAAAAAAAGCCCTGTTGAATAGAGTAGGGTGCACAGCTATAGCTTGTATAGCTTGAGCCTTGTCTAACCATAAAATATGGGTCTATATTTTCACAAATCCCACGCCAAAGCAATCACCTACAAACAGGAATGTATTCAACGCCAGAACACGCACCATCATTTAAACACATGAGGTGGCAATTCCTTTGAGCAAAGAAACTTTCATGTTTTATTAAAATATACTTTATTAAAAATGTCAATGTACTGATATAACACACATCTTAGCATTCGTAATACATCTCAAATAAGTTTAAGCAAAAGGAAATTAAAACATGTTGGCAAGAGGAAAGCTTTCAGCACCATTGGCCTCACAGAAGACAGAGATTCCCAGAAAATATTTACTTCAAATGAGTTAACTTTCCTTTCTGACAACAGCCTCAGCTAATGTCCCCATAAGTGTGGCCAGAACAAGGGACATGAATGCATCACCTCTAGAAAACACATTTTCTGAAATTAGTGGTCACAGGTGTGTCAGGAGCCTCGTAGAGAAGCCACTGGGTGATGTCTCCCTGCTCCTGACATATAGCCTCCTGAATCTTTCAGAGGGAAATGAGCAGGGAAGTGAGAGTCCAAATCTAACTGGGGAGAAATATCCCCACCTCCTCGCTAAAGGATCCGATGTTGGTCACTCACCTAAAAAATGTTACCACTGAGCAGAGTGGAACTAGGCAGGCACTGTGTCCTGGGCTTCAAAGAAGAAAGGCCAAGTCCCATTAGTCAGCCCCGTCCCTAGGTTTCTCCAGCACTGCTGACAATTTCCAGGAATCAACCAGAAGCAAAAGCCCATGCAGGGTGAAGAAGACAGTGGCACCTTTGGAAGTAATAAACACCTTACTGTACCTGAACCCTCAAATCCTCTGTAAGGAGTTACAATTCCCATGGTGCAAAGAGAAACCGAAAAGCAAACCGTACAAGCATATGATTGAAGGGACCATTGGTGAGCTCACCATGCTGCAGGCATGCAGAGAGTCTGTGCTCCTCTCAGTGTGCTTGTGAGGAGGGGGAAATGTTTAAAGAAGAAAAAGAAGAGAAAGACAGAGCAGTGAAAATAATAATAATATTTTTTTTTTTAAAAAAAAGAGGCTAATCTATGGATGAACCTTGAGGGCACTTGAGGAATCCGTGGCGTATGAAAGAAGTCAATCATAAAATGAGAAATGGTGCATGGTGTCTCTTATTTGAATTTCCTAGAATAGTTAGAGTCACAGGGGCTGGGAAGGAGGGAAATGGAGACCATTGGTCCTGGTGACATCTAAGCAGCTTCTAGGGGCATCGTGCTAGTACCATGTTTAGGGGATGTGGAAGTCATCCCTGTGAAGGAAAGAGTGGGATGGAGAGGAAGGCACCACAGACTCCCGCAGCTCTTTGAAGAGTGATAATTTACTACACACGTCACTAGATTTAAGATAGCTCCAGAGCATCTGTGAGACAACAAAAAGGAACCGAGGTGGGGTGGTGGCTGTTTCCTCCATCTTCATGGAAGTCCTAACAGGTGATGATGCTCCCACCCCCACTCCTTTTGCGTTACCTCATCAGGCAGAGCTTTCATTGGAGCATCATGATGATGTGGCAAGATATGATTGGCCGAGGGTTTAGTGGCCTGGGATTGGATTGAATGCTTTATATAAGCTTAAGGGTTGCACAGTAAACTCCGATCTGCACCGTAATGCTGGTTTCCCGAGTCTGATTTCCCAGGATTCATCATGTGACTGCCACCTCTTATACACACACACACACACACACACACACACACACACACACACACGCCCCTCCTCTGTCACCTCTTTCTCTCCCAAACACCCAGTCCTCGGTCCTGTTCCCATAATGGTTAGTTATCTAAATGCAGTAGGAAAACAAAGGAGATTCAAATGCAGTCTACACTGGCTGAGGACTAGAACCCGGTGGACTCTGGACAAACACAAAAAATGTATTACTGTCCTTGCTGGTCTTCCCTAAGGCTATCTATCCACTTGGCATCCTCAGACTGCCCAGCCTCCCACCTCAAACCGGGACCAAGCATCCTGGCCACCTGATCTGTCATCCTCAGTATCCCGCTGACATGGAGGCCCAACGTTAGAGCCACCCCATGGTTGGGGGAGTATATGAGTTTTCAGGAGCCATGAAGCAAACAGGAGTACTAATGATCAGCTATAATTGAAAGCATCCAACAAACAAACAAACAAAACAAATACACAAAAAGCTACAAGAGCAAGAACAAGATTGATCACAAGCACAAAAGAGCCAGCAACCAGGGTAGAAAATCCAGAGAGGATATAGTGTGAGCTATCACACACTAACCACACTCAGGGAGTTATGAGCCCTGTGGCAGCATTGCTTTTGTCTGCCTTGCAATTGCAGGACGTGTATCCCAGCAGCTGGACCTGGGAAGATGCCGGATACCTCCTGGGTGGCATATGGTATCTCACTTTCTTCCAGAACTTGGTCTTGGCGCACTGTGACTGCTCTGTGAAGTCCCCATCCCACTGGATGGCCCCGTGCTTCTGTCGGATGTACTGAATAGACTCGGGCATGGTGCTGTAGTCTTTGACTTTCTCCAGTTCAATCAGAATGACCTTCATGCCATGCTGGATGAGGGCATTGTAGACAGCGATTTGTTCTTCTGACAAGTTCTTTAGAAAGCCGAAGCTAGATGACTCTGGCGCCACGAGGACCATCAGTCTCCTACACAGCTGAATGTTTTCATCAATGACGCTGGCCACAGCTGCAATTGAGAAGAAGGAGTCAGAAGACCCAGAATGATGCCAGGGCTGTGATGCTCCCAGCAATGGGAGAAAAGGGCACCAGGTGAAGGAAAGGGGCTTTCCAATAGTCAGGACTGATGCTCAGAGAGATGGGCATTCTCTCCCACTGCTCTGTGCAGGGTTTGCGCTCTGGTCCCCAGGGGTCATCAGCGTTAGCATTTTGTCTAAGCTCCACCCCACAGTTACCTGGCGACACCCAGGTGTGCCTGACTCACTATACAGAGCTGCTTGCCCCCTCTGCTCTCTCTTGCCTTCTTGCCCCAGCTCTATCTTCTCACCCTTTCCTGCCTCTCTCAATACCCCGAGATGAGCTCATGACCACCCTTTACTCCTCTACTCCCTCTCTCTGCCTTTCTCTGTTCTCTACTACCGTCTCCACTCCCCTCCCTATGCCCTGAATAAACTCTATTCTATACCATACCTTCATAGGTCTGGTCCCTCAGGGGAAGCATGGGCCAGCGGAGGCACCCCCTTCCCCCACACCTGACTGCACATCCACCAAACATATTCCTTCTCTTCCTTATCTTTTGGTAAAACACAACAATCAGTCGAGTCTTGTTTGTTTTGTCTGGGGATTACCCTGTGTTCTGTTAGTTATTGTTAAGTCTCTTTCTCTAAGCCTATCTCATTATGCCACATTCCTGGACCTGAGTCTCAGGTAAGCTACGTAATAAGCATATTTTAAAAATCTATTTTTAAAGAGCAAAGAACTTCTCTTCGTGTTCTTTATGGTTAATTAAATGCTCCAGGTTAGCATCACAAATTTTGAAGCCAAATAGTACACCGTGATGGTTTTGCAGGAAGAAGAAGGAGGAGCCCACCGATATTAACTGTAGATGTTCTAACTGGCTACCAATTGCCTCCTGTGAGGGTTAAGAAGGGGCTGCCATTTCTAAGGACAGTTTTTTTGTTTGTTTGTTTGGTTGGTTTTTGTTGTTGTTTTATTTCTACTATATAAACTGCCCAGTATTTAGAGATAGCCAATACATATCCTTTAAACAATATTAAAAATTGCTTTTCATAGTGAGAAGAAAGAGGTGCTTACTTTAGTATCCAATTATTTTGCCGTGTGGCCTCTCACAACCAGAGCAAAGGGCAGGAGGAGGGGCTTTGTGTTAGACAGACCTGTGGTAGCATTTACAGGTCTCTCAAGTCAGGAAAACATCCATTCCTGTCTCACCCATGCTAACGCTGCTGTTCATGAACAGCATGCCTAAACTACATGCCTAGTAAACAGAAGTAAAACAACTGTCCAGCTTATTTAGACAGAGGTTGCCAGAGTTTGCATATGAAATGTCTCCGATGGGCTCTTCGAACACTGGTCAGTTTGAACATTGGTGGCACTGTTTTGGGTAACAGAAACTTCTGGATGTGAACCCTGAATAAAGGAAGTGAGTCACTGGGGGTGGAGAGGAGAGGAGGGAGGAGGAGAGAAGAGGAGGAGAGAGGTTTTCCTTTTTTGTGGTTGTTGTCTGTTTGAGATAGGGTCTGTACAAACAACCCCAACTGGCCCTGTATTCCCATTTATCCTGGTTCAGCGTCCCAGTGCTGGGATTACAGGCCTGGCCCTCTTTTTTGTTTCCTTGTTACCTTTTCCATTTGTTCTATAAAGGCTCAGTTAAAACATACCTTGTCCAGGGAAATCATCCCTGCCAAATATAAATAACTTATATCCACACTGTTTCTCCAGCACCTCGGGTAAGATCTTCAACACGAGTGTGTCCACATCATGGCCCTGGCTTTCTCTTGGGTACTTGGGGTATAAGACATAGGCATCATACAACTTCTCATCTGAAAAGGAAAAGAGACAAGCTCAAGAAATGATTCCACCAGATCCCTCAAGCAGACAATGTGAACCCTGGGTCGCTGCTGCATGCACTGTTGGCTGGGCCCAGTGACCTCCACATGCCCTGCTGGTTGACGGGGCATTCTATGCTGTTATATACTATGTTCTCACAGTTGAACTGTGAGAGACATGGCTCATCCTCACTCAGTACAGGGGAATAACATCTAGACTGAACAGGTGGCCCCATTTCTGCAATTCCTAATTGAATCCTAAGTCTCCCACTGCCTCTCACTCATTGCAGATGTAGGCAATTGAGACCTGTACTAACTATGCCAAGCAAAACCAGTTGAGTCGCTCCTAATCTGGCATACCAGAAAATTCATCATTTTAATGGCTCCTAATTTGTCCCATATCGTAGAGAAGTCCAGCACTACAGCACCTGTGGTCAATGTGTCCATCGATGACAAATGTTTCCCAGACAACCAGGAATGAGAGCCATTACTGTGTGTGCCAGGACAAACATGAACAAGACACATCATTGTATTGTGCACACCACTCACATATGCAAAATAAAATGGGAGATGGCATTTAAGATGACAACAGCCAAAGGAACACAAAAAGGTTTCTTGTTGTCTGGAGTTCTTGGCAAACGGTATTCAGAGACGGTGTGTAACAGCTCTTGGGTGAGAGAGAGCAGAAAAAAAACTGAGGATCTAAGAATAGAGGTTACTACAGATGTGAGAAAGAAGTTGGCACACATGTGAGAGAGAAGCCAGAACACATGTGAGAGAGAAGTCAGCATACATGTGAGAGAAAAGCCAGCATATTTGTGAAAGAGAAGCCCGAATACATGTCAGAGAGAAGCCGGCACCAGTGTCTTTGCCTCTCTGTCCACTGTCAGGCAAGGAGGGTGCTGTAGAGCTAAGAGGGACCAGGGGAGAACTCCATCAGTACTGACCAGACATCTTAAGAGAGCTTGACAATCAGATCCATGGTGTGGGAAGAGGAGGATCTGGGTCCCAAGCATTCAGTTTAGGGAGCATACGTATGTACTACAGAGTATTGATTTGTGTTTGGAGACAACCAAACCCAATGACTTTTGCCAGTATAAAATTTAATGTTAAATAGATGGCTTTCCAAAGTTCAGAAATTTTTTGTTGTTGCTGTTGTTTTTGTTGTTGTTGCTGCTGCTGTTGTTTGTTGAGAGTGAAAGAAAAGAATAAAGAGACAGAGAGGTAGAGATCTTATATGCTCTTATTTCTTGACTGTTTAAGAAGGAATTGAGCCGTCCCATGTAAAGATGTAGACATGTTTAGACTTACATCCTCAGAAAGCCTTGGCTGCCTGGTGCCCCATTTACTGCAGGGAGCATCCTCCTTGGGAAGTGCAGTTCCAGGGATATCACCGACTGTTAACCCTCCCCAGCCCCAGGCACAGCTGCCACCACCCACCACCAGCTTCTCTCCTCTCCTTGTTTCTCACTCTCCCTCCACAGGCTTCGCTTAAATAGAAAACAAAAGAAATTACATTTGTCAAATGTTTTCTTTCTTGACAGAATCCCAGTCCTCTTTCAAAACAAGGC
>JADRCC010566348.1:0-16819 GCA_019843855.1 Hylomyscus alleni
TTTTTTTTTTTTTTTTTAAGTCCAACTAATATCCTACCACCTTCAACCTCTTCAACCACTCAGCTACTATCAGCTACCAGCTCTAAAGCCAATGGCACCAAGGGTCAGTTCCCTCTGCTCAAGTCTCCGTCACTTGGAGTTCTTTCTTTTTGCATAAATATCCTACTGGGGCTTTAAGCCTGACAACTGGCTTTATCCTTTATTAGCTCTCAAACAGCTGGGACATTCTGCACACAGAAGAGGCAATCCATATGTGCATGTTGATGAAGTCTAAAGGTGGGACCCAATCTGTTCCCTAATTGGAGAAGTTAGAGGCCAAGCTCAAAATGACTCCTTTCCCAGAAGCAACACTTTCCATCCAGCGTGGCTAAGCAAGCTGACGGCTGAGCAGCAGGCCCAGCACATGTCCAGCTACGCACATTTACGAAGGTGCTCTTTGCCTGCTGCCCTGACCCTCACAGCTCATATGTCCTTCCAACCTCTGCTATGTCCCTGTTTCCCGGTCCTCCATGGAGTCCTAATGTTCCTCCGTCCTGGTCCTCCTACGGTATCACAGGTTCCCTCTTAGACAATCCATTCTCTCCCTCCCTGCCTGTCTCCTTCTTCCCCAGACCTTCTCTCCCCATTTCCATTCTTCCTCTTCTCCCTTCCTCATGGCCTCCCTCCCTCTCCCTTCTCTTCCTCTTTTCTTTTCCTTTTTTCTCTCCATAGTGCTGGGGCTAGAACATTACACCTCATGGTAAGGGAGTACTTATCCACTGAGCTACCCGCTAGACTCTCACTACATATTAAAAACCTAAATCAAGAAGAACAGTGAAGGCTCACTTTGAAAAGCTCAATGAGAAATAATTTACCCCAAATAAGGATAATAAAATTCCCAATCCCAATAGAAAGCCATTCTTACCAGTTTCTCCCCTTCGTATAGCAGAATATACACCTTGTAGGGGTCCCATGCTTTCCAGTCCCTTGAAAGTCAATGGAGCTGACCCTCTGGGAAGGTTAGAACCATACAGCTGATTGTCTGATGCTAATGTCCTTTCTTTATTATCCCCTCCTACCTGGTCCTCCCCACCATCTAAATGTGAGAGATAGGATCAGCCACATTTCTGGAAAGCCCAGAAAAAAAATTAAAAATGAAGGACATTAAACAATTATGTGATAGCAGTATATACTTTTAGCATAAACCATCCTACTTGGAGGGTCTGTATGGCGTGCCTAGAAGTTGGCTTCCCGCCCACATGAAAGAAATCAAAGCTATTTTCTTTAACATCATTGAAGGAGGAGTTCGCCCTACTACATGTAAACTCTGAGCATTTATGTGCATTTAAGCCTCTTGCTCTAATTCCAGAATGTATATTATTTATCCCTTCTTGTAGGGAATTAAAGCATTGGCAAACAAATAAGATTTGAGAGCAAAGAGTATAGATGACTGGGTGACAGCGGAGCCTGATATCTCACAGGTCTATTCCTCTTCCAGCAGAAGCAATATCAAGAGATCTATGTCTTCAATCTCCTGTAGACACTGGCTTAGGACTCTGAGATACACCTCAAGACCTGCCATACTTTGCTTTTGTGTCTACCACCCTAAAAATAAGCCAAGGGTCATCCAGGGTTCAGAATCTATACTATTCCCTGTTTCTGCCCCTGGATCCCCAGATACACAGCAACTCATTACAATGTGTCTTACCATTTCTGCTTCATCACCAAGTGGCTGACAAGGAGCAAGACACTGACATGAGTGTCAAAGGAAGTGTCTCTTTCCTGGAATTGACCCTGGCATGTTTGCTTATCGGTGGGTTGCTAAAATCTAGACCTAGAGCTATACTGGCAAGCTTGAACAAAGTGGTCTCAGTGTCCCCTTGAAGTGACAAATAATCAGTGGACCTCCATTTCTCAAAAGCTCCCCAATGTCTTGACTGTAACATACAGGCCAAGATTGACTGAACAACCTGCTGCGAAGTTCTATAGCAACCTCCAAACTTCCTGGTTTTAAAAGGCATCTCAGCATAGCCTTTGTCATAATCCATTTCATAACTACAAGAAAATCCCTGAAGCAGGATAATTTGTAGAGGACAGAAGTGTGCTTCTTTACACTGTTGGACTATTGTGAGTTCAAGATGATACTGGTTCACTGTCTGTGGAGCCTTGCATCCTCATGTGTGCCTGCCTGTCTGCATGCATGCATGCATGTGTGTTTGTGAATATATGTGTTTGTGCATGCATTGTGTGTATCTATGTGTGGAGGGTTGTGTGTGAGAGCGTGTGCTATGTCTTCTATAGTGAAGGTGGAAGGGCAGCTACTGAAAGCTCCAGAAGTCTCTTTCCTAAAAGCCTAAATCACATTCCTGAGGCTTTACCATTCAGTGCCCAAACCATCGATACTGTCACATTGTCAACACTTGCATTTTTGGAGGGATACATTCAAACCACAGCACCCTCAAAACCTTTCTAATGGATCAGAGCTGGGTTCCATCACATCCCAAGTTGAGTTATTTGGCGTTTGAAATCTTTTCCCATGCCCCCTTAGTAGCTGCAGGAAGAGAACATTACAGGCTAGTGACTGACAACCCTTTTGGGACAATAGTTACTAAAAGCTCACATATGGATCCCACTCTCAGATATTTGCATTGTAGAAGATTTAGAAAGGTAAATTGCTTTGTGGAGTGATCTAAAGAGGCTATATTGACTATCCCTCTTAAGGAAACATAAAATCAAAGACAAATACACCAGTGTGTATATCTTCCTCTGAATGGATAAGTAATAAAATGTAGGGAAATTCAATGAACAGTTAGACATTCTGAGGCAGGGGCTTGATTACTGCCTAATTTTCACTGCTTTTCCCAAATGGTTGCAAAAAATAATGCTATTAAAGTGAGAATTCAACACAAAACTCAGTGCCTATGAGACATTTTGAACAGAGAGATAACTATTGCCCTCCTAGGTTTTAGAGACAAATAATAAATCCTACAGATAATAAATTATATAGGCAGAAGTGATATTCTCGTTCTGCAAGCTCTATAGGAATACAGACTTGTCACAGCCATACTGGATGCCATCAGTGTCTGTTCTCAGTTCTTCCCTTGGTAGGGTAGGTAAACCGCCGTTGGTTATTCAGCACTGTGGATGATGTAGCACTCTTCCACCTGGGTCTAGCAAGGGCCTTGGCAGTCATGCACAGCAGCTTTCTTGTTGATGGAGGAGCAGGCCACTTCTCAGAAGGAGTTTAAGGAACTCATTGTAAGTCATATAGCATCCCGTGCTTATGTTACCTGCCTCACAGCTTTAAGTTTTATATCACTGTTACAGGGAACCATTCCATCCCATACAGTTTTATTTAGTTAGTTAGTTTTGAACAAGCTGTGGTTTGAGTGTGAAAGGCTTCATATGTTGGCACAATTAGTCCCCAGTGGGTGGTGCTGTCTTTCCAAGGTTGTGGAACATATAGGAGGTAGAATCTGGCTGGAAAAGGTGTGTAACTGGGGGTGGGCCTTGCATTGCTAGAGTTGTAGCCTAGTTCCGGGATGCACTCTACTTCCTATTCCACTAAACGCGGAGTGAAGAGCATCTGCCTGGTTCCTACCATGCTTCCTATACTTCCTGAAACTTGCAAGCCCAAACAAACCCTTAAGTTGCTTCTTTTATGGTATTTGGCCACAGCAACAAGAGAAAAAACTAGTACATTCCTAAGCAACCCCATCCTTACCTTGCTAGTCCAGGAGCGGGCAGATGTGCTGACTTCCTTT
This sequence comes from Hylomyscus alleni, assembly GCA_019843855.1. Taxonomy (NCBI): domain Eukaryota; kingdom Metazoa; phylum Chordata; class Mammalia; order Rodentia; family Muridae; genus Hylomyscus; species Hylomyscus alleni. The sequence continues at coordinate 3,744 of JADRCC010566348.1, forward strand.
CGAACCCTGAGTACCTAGAACACTCCTGCTTAACTTAGTTTCCCACGGACTTTTGCTAAGTGTCTCTAACTTTGGACTACCCAAGTCTCATACATCAGACAGAAATCATTTTCACTGCAGTTATCTTGAGAAATGCAAATAAGTTGTTTAAAATATATTACTTCTAGCCAAGTCCCTATCACTGCTCAAACTCATTATAGAAAACAGATCTCTTCCCATTTGCTGTTTTCCCTTTGAATAGGTGTAGATGGGAGAAAAGTGAGCCCAAACTGGGAAGATCAAGTATAATTCAGCCCAACCACCTCTCTGCAACAAGAACCAGAATTTCCACCTCCAGCTCAGTGGTCCTCCAGCTGATCCTTGTCGTGACCGGAATCTCACTCAGTTTGGAGATAACACTGTTTCAATTTCTTCCATATATTGGACTTACATTCTACTTCTTGCATCTTCTGCTCTGTGGACCCTTCCCAAATGCCTCATATGCTGGGACCATAAGAGATGCGCCCCATAATGCTTTGAGATGGGCAACAACTTAAAAATTAAAACAACTCAAGCTATTTATAAGTATCAGTTATACATAAATACGTAAGTGTTCTGTCTTCGTCTATACCAAATTCAGAAGCAGCATGTGACTCGGTCTCCCTCAGAATATTAGCTGCATTTTTATACATGGGATCAACTCTGAGCAGTTTGGGCAAGGACGTCTTTAACAGACAGTCAGGCAAATCTCAGAGCAAAGAAACCCAGGCTGGTGTCACCGCTGATTAAGAAAAGACTGGCCTTCCATATCAAGATTTCGGAAAAGGAAAAGCAGATGGAGATTTCAAAAAACGAAGGCAGATTGAAAATCAAAAGGGCAAACATTCCAAGCTGCAGGCATTGATTTGTAATCAAGTTCTTTTCAAATTGCTTTGTATGTGGGCAGCAATCTATAGCCTACTCAGGAGAGCGTGGCAGAGCAGTGGTGTCTTTAAAAAGATGTTTAATGATATCCCCTGAGGGTCAGCTAGTAAAATAATATATGTAGAAGCACCTCATAAACTAAAGCACCATCAAATGTGCTGTTACCTCTTCCTGAACTCTTACTGAATGCTCATCATGTGCTTATTATTACACTGGTTAGTGGCTGGAGGTGGGTGTATTTTTTTTTTTTTTTTTTGTAGCTCAAATACACGAATTTAAAAATAACCTCTCAGCAAAAGATTAGTCTTGTAAGTGATTTCTCTACCTAGTTCTAGATATGTGAAAATGATTCTATATTAAAAGTTCATGAATGGGTGGCTCATATATAAAGGAAAAAATGAAATCACAAGATAGCCAAGTGCCTAAAGGGAACAGAAGAAATAGTAAAAAGTGTGTGTGTGTGTGTGTATGTGTGTGTGTGTGTGTGTGTGTGTGTGTGTGCATATAGAAGCCCAGGTCTCTCCTTAGCCTGGAACTCACCAAACAGGATAGACTGGCGGTTTAGTAAGCACATGTAGATGTGTTACAGAGTACCTAAACTGTATTTAAAGTAGTTTCCAAGGAAAGTGAGAAGCAGGTGTTTCTGAAAAGACAAACTTTACAACACACCTTTGGTGTCCCTCATAAAACCCGCCTCTAGCCACTTCACAACAAAGTCTGCCAAGATGCTCAGGCTCTGGGATACTTCAGGATTTTTTTCTCAATTCCTCAATCCCTGTCCCACACCCCTCAAATCTCTAAGCATGCCAACCTTCTATGAAGTCTGCAGCTGTGTAAGATCGCTGGTGTGGGCTGCTCTCCACAGGGCTGTTTAGACTCTCCAGAGCTGATTCGATGGCTTCTACCAGCTCATCGCGCTTGTCCTTCCTCACTGGCTTCTCCTCAGGGTGCCGGGTCAGGCCGGTCTCCAGCTGGTATACTTTCTGCAGAGTGAAGCTATCGAAAGGCACAGCAGCATACTCCGTGGCCAGCTTGACACCGGCATGTACCTCGGCCTTGTCCACCTGCCCACGCAGGAAGGTCAGCATATCGGCCTGGGCTTTGGGTTCAGGATCCCAGCCCGAGCGCAGGCTGGTGGCATCGCTGGCCTGGTCCTGCCCGCTGCGGAGCTGCTCACTGCGTGCCTGCAGTTCATCCTTTAGCTGGGCGATCTGTCTTTTAAGGCTATTTACATAGTTGCGATGCTGTTCCTCGCGTTCCTGCAGCACCGCTTGGTAGCCATCTTTGCCTGTGGGGCCATTGGCCCGTGGCAGTCCCAGCTGCTCCTGGTCGCCCTTTGGGGTACAGGCTAACATGTAGAGGACAGAGATGGCACAACAGAGCAGCACCAGCAGAATCACTACCCTAGAAATCCACCCCAGCAGCCCGCGGCGGACCATTCTCACTCAGGTGCGGGCCATGCGTCCAGGTCCAGAGTATGCAACATCCCAGGGCACCAGGAGGGCCCCCAACATGGGCTTTTCTGCTTAGACCACAGTGTCACTGAAGTCCCCTGAACCAATTTCAGCCATTTCCTTCTAGAACATGGCCTGCCTTTGGAAGTCAGCCATTACAAGAGACAGCTCTCCTGCTTCCAAGGGAAGATTTTCTAGACAGAAACCATCAGTCAGGTGGAGCGTCCAAATTGCTTCAGTTGTTCCCATCATAGCCTCCCTGGTATGCTGAAGATGAGGGCGAACCTGGGGAGACACAAAGGACAGGGAGGCTTAGTGTTTCCATTCAGACTTGAACTTTTCTCATTGAGGACCCCTTCTCATCTGAAAAATTCCCACTTGACCTGAGGTATATATAGGCATATAAAATAAGCACACAAATCAAAGACTCAGTATTAAATCATACATTTATTTTAAAGCAAATTTCTCTATATATTGAATTTCAACATTTATTAAATATTAAGCAACTGTGCATATTAATGACATGGATGTGGTTATTTGACATAATTCAATCTTGGCTGAATGATACTGTAGGATGGATAGTTCATCTGCATCGTTTTGTAGAACTGATCGATATATTGATTCTATAATCACTAATGCTAAAAAGAGCCCTTTGTGTGCTTATAGAGGGAAAAAACAGCAGAAGTATGTTTAAAACTTTTTCAGAAATAGTTGAAAATGCTGTCCTCATCCCCAGTCAAGATTTGTTTAGCCACCATTTATAAAATTCAAGTGGAAAACTCACATACAAATTATTCAAACCAAATATTTCAACACAATCAAATCCAAAGATACACTAGTTTAATACTTACGTTCCGAGGAACAGCAGTAGGGAGATACTAAAAGTCTTTGTTAACTACATTCAAAACATTATGTATCTACCCGAGTGGAAAATGTATATGCCTTGCACAATAAAAACACTGCAGTTTATAACATGACTCTGGAGGGAGGTGTTTCGGGCATCGTGTGCTGTGGTAGCATGTGCAGTGAAAAGTGCAGGTGTTAGGTTGAGAACCCCGGCTGCAGTGAAATCTCCCAGTGAGTGCTGCTAGGAACACATGGATTCATTGTGCACTTGGTTTTGAAGTCATATTGGTCATTGCATGTTTAGGAACCTTGCTCATGCTGGGTTTCTCATGAACTCCACACTCAGTTACATGAAGCTGCAACCCACCTCTTAAGATGCTGAGGGCTCATTCACTAAGGCAACCAGTGACCGGTCCCCCAAGATTTACTTTACGGGAAGTGTTTAATGGCAGATAGTTAAGAATGAGTGTTTTTGTTAATTAGAAACAAGTGTCCATCAAAAGAAATGCAAAAAGATGGGTGGGAACCACTGCCGAATGCAAACAGGAATTGAGGCTGACCTTTTCTCCTTGTCTTTACTTTTCTGTCTGTTTGTAACTCTTCATAATGACCTACATTCTAATGCTTAAAAGCCAAGCTTCCGCAACTCTGCAATTACTGGTAGCAAACTTCTTCACCAGTGCCCGGCCGCAGTCAAGTGTGCACGCTCTCTTCTGAGGCAGACCCAATGGCCATCAGAAGAGACGTCAAACTTTTTCATCAACAAATAGGGAGGTACGCAGAAGGTTAAATAAGCAAGTACAAGATGTCGATGGTGACACGGTCAGAGGGATGGATGAGAGCTGCCCCACCAGTTCCTGTCAGAATCTGAGATAGATGTCCCATCACTGTCCCAACAAGTCCTGTTAGTGACTTTAAAGAAGGCTTTACCACAGAAAGGCACAGGAGATAGAAGAACAGAGATAAGATGTTTCTTGTCAGAACTCAACAAACTTCTGTCCGAGGACTTGTGCTTGGTCTCAGTTCTTAGAATGACTGCACCCCAACACCAAATTCTTGTAATAAAGGAGGGGCAAGACTGACTCGCCATTTCCATGTCCCCTAGGCCACCCTTCCCCTCTCCTCTATAACAGACAGCATCTCTTGCTACATTTGTTTTGAGGCGCTCTTCCTTTTCTAACCATCCTCATCCTCATGGCGATAATTTAATCGATGAGCCAACAAAAACAGATCAAATAAATATGCATGTTTGGAGACATTTTTAGAAAACCATCCTGTATGTATCCTTACAGCAAGGTAGCTTAAATTCAAGGAAGTTCTGCATTTTGCTATTTTATGAAACTAGCATTTTAAATAATCCCTACAATTACAAAATTATTTTTATAGTACCCTTGCCTAACCACAGCAATCTAGGTTCTGGGCCAATAACCACTTCTTTTCCTAGTGTTCTGTCCCAGTCTTGATGAGAAGGCATCTAGACAAATGGCACTTTCAGATCCTCTGGATGAAAGAGGTCCCACAGTCATTTGCTAAACTCAGGATAAGATGAGGACCCATGCTCACGGTCCTGTTCTGGATATATCATGCACCTGCTTCATTCCGCATTCACACATGGGAGAGCCTTTCCCACTGCCCAGGAGACAAGCCTCTTCCTAATATCCCCACACCACCAAAAATTGTTTATTTATCCATTTTCTGTAAAAGTTTAATATATAACATTTTCTCTCTGATATATTCTCTGGCATTTCTCTGGCCCCAACGAATCTCAACTATAATTAGGACAATGCATAGTTATTAGTACAAAGTTTAAAGTACATGCTTGCCCTTGGAAGCCTTTTATGTCTGATGAAAATCTCAGGATCTGTATAATTACTATAATTCTGTGATTAAAACCATCTTGGTTTTGATGTTCAGGCACCTTGCTGTTTTTAATGAAATCTCTCAGATGAGCTCATTATATCTAAGTATTAAATTATCAGTGAGAACATGTTATCACATTATCCTGCCATTTTAAAGACTTTTATTTTAAATGCGTTGTCATTACTGACAAAATAAGAAAATCAAAAAACAAAGAAATGGAACATTCAACACAATTTATTGTGCTGTGAAACTTAAAAGATGCAATCATGCTAACAAATTTTAATGGAATAAATGTTGCATTTGCATAATGGATTGAAGTCAAGTTGGTTTAATTGAAGCAATGTATTAAGACTATGGTTAATAAAATTAAAACTAGGATGGTGTTGGTGCACACCCTTAATCCCAGCACTAAGAGGCAGAGGCAGGAGAATCTCTGAGTTCAAGGCCAGTTTGTGGAACTAGGCAATGAGTTCCAGGACAGCCAGGACTATACAGAGAGACCTTGTCTCAAAAAAAAAAAAAACAAGCAAGCAAGAGAACAAACAAACGAAAAGACTAGTAGAAAATTAAAAGTATAGTCTATTTGTTCTCTCCATAAGACCTTTGTTACAGGGCTGTGTGATAGTGGTTAGATCACTCAGTGTATAAAGATGCCTCCCACCAAGTCTGCTAACCTGATAGCTGATTTGGATCCGTTGGATCTACATGGCAGAATGAGAAACCAACTCGTGTGTGTGTGTGTGTGTGTGTGTGTGTGTGTGTGTGTGTGCTCGTGCTCACACACACACACAACAAATAAAATATTTTTTTAAAAGTCTAGATAGTGTGGCTTTGGAAATTCATTTCATTATTTTTAAACTCCACTAATAAGAGAAATCTTAGAAAGGGAACTAGGGGAACCAAGAAATTTTGTGAAACTAAACAAATACACTTTTTAAATTTTATTCTTTAATCAGTACACAGAGTAATAAGTTTCATTACAGTGTTTTCTGCATAGTTATTTTTGGCTGACCCACCCCCCATCATTTATTTCCCCAAATTTCTGCTCCTCTCTCCACTTTGGCCCCAGGACTCCCCTTTCCAGAAACAGAGCACATGTTCTCTATCATCTGCCCTGTTCTTCATTAAAGTGTTTTAAATGGCTACACTACTAAAAGTAACACACAGATTCAATTTCCACCAAAGTTCAAATGACATTTCCTCATAGAATTCATGAGTGTATGAACAGGGATCCTCAACTTCTTATGAGAACAAAGAGATCACAGAAGACCAAGCAATCTCATAACAAAAGAATGTTGCCAGAGTCATCACGGACAGGTGACTTTGAACTACAGCACAGAGCCATAGTGACAAAGGCAACATGATGCCATTGAGATATAGGCCATGGAAGGTAACTGGATTCAGAAACTCCAGGATTGTGATAAATACCAACATGAAACACCCATCTTATTTAATAAATTATGCTAAATTATGCTGGCAAAACCAGATATCCCTGTGCAAAACAAATAACCAAAAAAGAAAAAGAAATTATAGAGGGGCTGGAAAGATGGCTCAGTCATTAAGAGCACTGATTGCTCTTCCGAAGGTCCTGAGTTCAAATCCCAGCAACCACATGGTGGCTCACAACTATCTGTAATGAGACCTGATGCCCTCTTCTGAGGTGTATGAAGACAACTACAGTGTAGTTACATATAATAAACAAATAAATCTTTTTTTTTTGAAAAAGAAATTATATCAGTATCTCTCAGCCTGTATAAAAATCAATTCAAAGTGGACCAAAAACATTAACTTAAAACCTGAATTGCTGAAATCACTAGAAATAAACATTAAAAAAAAAACCACTTCAAAACACAGATAGAGGCAAAAACTTTCTGTGTAGAATCCCAAAAGCACAAAAATCAAATAGCCCCCAAACTGACAACTGCTATTTTATGAAATTAGAAACTTCACAGCCAAAGAAATTCTCAGCAGAATGAACAGACTACAGAAAGGGAGAGCAGATATGTAGAAAGAAAACAATGTGATGCCAAAATTTGGTGCCAAAGAGTCAGCAATTGCTTTTCTTTGTAAAATGTTGGGAGCAGACAATATATCAGAAACAAAATTCTGCATCTGCTAACAGACAAAATAGTTCCTAATATTTCTAACAACCAGGTTTGAAATCAAATGCAGCGACTGGTGATAGTGTAGAGGCTAATGTTCTGTAGAAGAGTGAAGGCTATTCCAGCGACTGGTGATAGTATAGAGGCTAATGTTCTGTAGAAAAGTGAAGGCTGGTTCTTCACACTCTTGCTTCTGTGGAGAACCCCGACATGCACTCAGCCCACAGAATGCTATTCTCAAAGTGGGTGTCATTCTGCCAGCACTGCCCCTTTCAGAAAAGGCACTTGAGTAAGACACAGTTGGGCCAGTGAGGCCATGAGGGTACAACACAATCTCTTGTCTTGGCAGAAGAGTCGGAGAAGCAGATTTAAAGTGTATAAGCTGTTTACTGTCTTACAGATGGAAATACCATGTAATTATCAAGCACTGCTACACATTGGAGATGACAGTAAAAATATAGCTTTATGGGATCTCAGCCACACTGAGCTATTGTTTAAGAAACGTAGACAGGGAATTCAGGGTTTTTAGCCTAGCTAAGTCTCTTGGGAAATCTAAGGGACAGGGAGGGAATGAGGAGGGAGAAGACAACCTTGTCATTAACTGATTTGGGATGCTTGGGTGAAAAGTGGGTCCTTGGGTTTCATTATTGTCAGAAGCCCTCGTGTTCACCAGGCTTCTTGCTGCTTAACTTTTTCCATATTTATCCTCACTGACAACTTCACCCAGGGCTTTCTCATCCCTGGTTACCCCAGAGTGATTCTGAGATGGTCTACATCTTGCCCCTCTCTTTACCCATCGGATGGAAGGATATATGCAGCACAATGGCCTCACTTCCGTTCCAGTGAGCTCTGGGAATGACAATATTTTGAGGGAGAGGCTCCTCCATAGTCTCCTGTGAAGTGTCTAAGCCTCTTGAATTAGACCAAGACTCTCCCACTCAAGAGTATTCTCAGGGAAGATGCGGTTTTATCCCTGTCATATTAGAACAACCCTAACAGCTTTATCACTGTAGTTCATAGCTAGGGGGTGCGAAAGGAATCTGCAGCACTTCCTGAGTTTTAAAGGCAGGCAATCTGAAGGACACAGGCCTAAACTAACTAAACTGACTCCAAGTAGAAGGTGGACAGCAACTCTGACAACCCACCCAGACCAGTGATCATCCGAGACTCTCCAGACCTCCAGTGAGCACAACAACAGATTGGCTTCAGTCCCTTCCATTTAGGATTCTGCCTCTACATATGAAAAAACAGACAGCCCACCTCTTCTATGCTCAAGTTAGCATATAAGAAGCTTAAAGCATAATGACTGAGAGGCTGGGCACATGACTCAGTTGGAAAAGTGCTTGCTATACAGGCATGAGGACCTGAGTTTAGATTCCAAGCCCTTGAGTGAGAAAACCTTGGTAGGAGAACTGAGGAGTATTATCAGGCAGATCTCTGGGGTTGGCTGGCCAGCCCACCTGTCCTAATTTGTAGGTCCATAATCCCAGTGAAGGACCTTGTACTGAAACCAAGGTGGATGGGTGGTCTCTGACATTCAAGGTTGCTGGTATCTGACTTCTAAACAGACACACACACACACACACACACACACACACACACACACACACACAGGAGAGAGAGAGAGGGAGAAAGCCATCTTCTAAGCATTTTTTAGAAACTGGTATTTGGGCTTCAAATAGACAAATGCTATTAAGATACAAGGCCCTGTTCCCATTTAGTATTATAGTGGGGTGAGAACAAGACCTAAGAATGGGGGAGGGCATAAGGGGTTTTGGAGGGGAAACCAGGAAAGGGGAAAGCATTTGAAATATAAATAAAGAAAATGTCTAATTAAAAAATTAATAAAACATCAATCTAAGAATGATTATTGTCTGTTAAGATATGTCAGTGACCTGGGTACTGTTGTCATTCATTCCTAGGAGATGAAACCAACTAGAGCCTGTAAGCTGCCCCAGATGGGCAGTGGATATTAGACTTTCCATACTCGGGACAAGAGCTGCTATTAGGAATGGAGTTGATATTTCCTTCCCAGTAGACATTTTGGTCATGAGAGCCGTGTACCATAACGGAAAACCTGCAAAAGTCCATTTGTGTCCTAAATCATGAAGGATTCTAGGACAAGCTCTGTGGATAAGATGCTGTCAGATTCTGTAGCACGTGGAAAAGATGGCGGTTTCATGAAAAGACCAGGTCAGACAGCATAGTGGTGCACAATGACAGGCCTTGTGAGGGATAAAGGGAACTATTCAAGGAGATGCAATAAATTCGGCAAGACCTCGCTCCATTCTGGGTGCAGGCAAGCCAGGAGATGAAGGAAAGAAACTGGCAGTGTCTGCTGGGTCAGGAAGTGGTAAGCCAAAGCCCCGACACCACTCTGCCAGTCAGCTCCACTCTGGAGCATACAGCAAGGTCTTTGATGACAAGAAAGCAAAAGGGCTCCAGGCAAAGAACCAACGGTACCCATAGAACATATACCAAAGCCACACCCCGGGGGGTTAAAACAGCGCCCTGGGCCAGCAGGAAAGGCTGGGATAGAAGGATTCCCATCTTTACTCAGCGTTTCAAGTACTCTCCAGACAGACAGAAAGCTGACATTGTCAACTGTGTTTAGATGGACCTGGAGAATCCCCTTCACCTCAGGCCTCTGGTAGATTCCTGTATGTGCGCTTGTGTCAGCCATCTTCCAAGATGGCCTTTCGAGAATGCTGTATCCTGGTATTCCTATTACCATCTATTCGTCCCATGTATACTGACCGTTTGATTTGAGTAACCAGTAACTTGGAGCAGAAAAGGTGGCGTGGCATTTGTTATACAATATGTGTTAAAAGATTGCAGCTTCTACCTTGGGTATTCTCTCTCTCTCTCTCTCTCTCTCTCTCTCTCTCTCTCTCTCTCTCTCTCTCTCCCTCCCTCCCTCCCTCCCTCCCTCCCTCCCTCCCCTTTCTTCTTTACATTCCCTCCTATCCATTCGTCCTTTCCTTTCTTCAGGAGGCCCCTTAGGACAAATCATGAAGTGATAAACTTAAATCTCCAGGCATTACTCAGTGGGGAAACTAAGATAAGACAGGCCAGTTAGTGAGACTAGATATGGATTCTGAAGTCAAGTCTTCAAATGACAGGGGTATGACAACTTCAGGGAAACCTCATAAGAGACTCAACCAGCTAACCACCAAATTAAGCAGCGACTCCCAAGCTCTTAGGGGATGTGATTAAATACCTAGGTTTTAAACTTAGAGTTTTGGGGATAATTTGTGATACACAGATGAATAGCTAGTACTTACAAGCTTGAAAATTCACACAAAATGCCACCTCTCGAGTAGCACATTTTTCATATTGTAGTGTATTTTAACATGCTTTATTTTCTATGAGTTAGGAATCTTATGTGGTCAGAAAGATGTTATTATAACCACGCCTCCATTTGGAAAGCAGAGGTTCTAAGAAATGGTGAGACGTGCCTCACAGCCTAAAGCCAAACCCCTGGCACCCAAACCCTTCTCTGGTGTGAATCTCAATGTGATTTCTGCCACAGCACCTGCCTCCGAAGCCCAAAATTTCACTCCCACGCAATCTGTGCTTACTGCAAACCGCTTATCTTTTATTTTTAACTTCAAGGACTTTAGGGAAATAGTAAACTCAAAGAAATTTAATAGCATTCTAGAGGAACCCTGTTCAAAAGCCTGGTGTCAGCAGTGGAATATTGCTTAGAAGTAGGTGACTATCATAAGATGCAGGTCACGTGACACAAGGCTGGCGGCACACTCAGAAGTGCCTCTGTACCTGGTATAAAGTGGCACTCCACTCCACCACGGTGCTCAGGTAAGATGTACAGAAATGATCCGTGAGCCATCTTCTTTGTTGTATTTTGCCTCTGACTTATCACTGACACATTGTTCCTCTTTATCATAAATGTAAGAAGAGTTCCCACAGCAGGGTTTTCTCTACTCATTGCCACATCATCTATCTCCTGCTGGACACTGCACCAGCCACCTAAGATCAGGAAGGGAGAGCCCAAGACACAGGAGAAGAAGCCAGTATGGTGCAACCAAACCTAGGCAAGGTTTCTACAGAAGAAAACAGTGAGAGATTTGATTGAAGTCAGACAAAACCAAACCCTTGTTAGGGCTGAAAGTCCCTAGGCTTTTCATATCCTGCTCTCAGCATATGCACAGGTGCACATAAAGATGGAGGTTTGTATCTCCCTTCTCTTGAAATGAGAGTATTCAACAACCCTAGCAACTGTTACAGAGTGTCTCTAATAATCTACATAGTTGATTAGTTCAAAGCCAAGGATATGTTCATAGTGGCTAAAGTGATCTGAATAGACGTGGTGCCTTATAACCTTCCCACTCTGCGTCCAGCTGAAAGCCCCAGTGAAGCATGTCAGTTACCACGCTGCCTTCTGGATTCCAGGTTTCTATGCTCCATCCAGCTGAAAGCCCCAGTGAAGCATGTCAGTTACCAAGCTGCCTTCTGGATTCCAGGTTTCTATGCTCCACGGAGTCATTAGTCAGCATATAGCTGTGTGCCAGGCACATTAGCCTCAGGTGTGCCCCGAGAAGAGACTGCAGAAGTTGCTATAAGGAGGGATGCACATCAACTCTAACTGAATAAATGAAGAGATGCTCATGCCAAACCTCACTGAGACCTGGGCTTTTCAGCGGAAAACAACATTCAGTCACTGAGCACTTCAGCATGACTGTGATAGCGTCTAACACTTTCTTTGGCTCTCTCTAGCTAGGATAGTGGGCCCCGTAACACAGAGCGGTAGCTCAAACCTCATAAGGAGAAGGGTCTATGATAGACTGTTACCTATTACTTAGCACCCAGTGGAGATCAGATACCTCTAAAATTTTAAAAGTAAATAGTACATACCAGACGTCCCGTGTGGGTACCTGTGCAGACATGTGTGTACATGTGTGTGGAAACCAGAGCTTGCCATCTTTCTCCACCTCTGTATACCGTGTTTTTGAGACAGGGTTTGTCACTGAACCTAGCACTCACAAACAAGGTAGATGGGCTAGCCAGCCAGCTTCAAAGGTTTCCATATCTCCACCCCAGCAATACTGAGGCTATATACCCTTGGACTCCTGCCTGACTCTTCTCTGAGGGTACTGGGGATCTACACTCAGGTTCTCAGGCTTACCTGTAGGCACTTTACCGACTGAGCCATCTCCCTAGCTCAGTAAGTAACTTTTGAACAAGTCATCTGTAGGCAAATATACTCACTTGTGAGTTACAGTTAAATTTTATAATATTGTATTGTGTATTTGCCAAACATTATACATAAAATAATGAAGTATGAGATATTTTTGAATGTTTTCTTACAGATGGACCAAAAAACCCTAGGAATGCTGTTTGAGGTCCTTCGTCACTGACCCTTGGACTGCATTACAAATCTTCACAGGCTGGAGTTCCTGTAAGAATTGAGTCTAGAGCCCCAGTGTGCTCTGATGTATTCCTCCACCTTGACAGGGGAGCTTGGATTCAAAGGATGTTCCTGCCTCTGGAACCTAGTTTCTCCCTCAAGGAATCTCAGCCTCTGTAGCTAGGCCACATGCCTAAACCATTATCAAGGAATCACCTCTCTTCTCTCCTAAGTGAGTGGACTTTAGACTCATCTCTAAGACGGTTCTCAAGGGTCTGCCCTGTGCTGTTTCCCTAGGCCCGGTCCCTGAGATTTGATTCAGAGCACACATAGCCCAGTGGGACCAGCTTGCTGCTTACTTCTCAGTCAACGATCTCAGGCTGGGCAGTGCCCTCTACCCCTTCCTCTGGAAATCTACTTCTTTAAATAATTATTCTATTTCTCCATATAGAGATGCAGGACAAGGGAAGTGTGAAAAAATAAATTGAGGTCAGCTAATCAGAAAATGAAGGTACCGAGATTAATCATTGTGACAGTACACAC
>JADRCC010566349.1:0-12210 GCA_019843855.1 Hylomyscus alleni
AAAAAAAAAAAACAAAAAATTTCTTTTGGCTTAGTCTTCTCCCCGAAGCATTATTGCAGCTAACTCCCTTCCTTGGGACATGTATGAAGCATCTTTGTGACGTCTACCTTTGGGATTTCTGTGGTTTGATTCCAGAAAGGCTCTCCACTATCAAGAAAATCGAGTTCCTGTTGCTTCCTTCTGTTGACTCCTTTCATGCATGGCATCATGCTTCCTGAACCTCTGAAGCTAAGGGGTTTTGACAGTCCTCTCTCCCCTTTCTGAATACCATTTTTTTTTCTCCTGAGGACAGAATAACTTTCTCAAAGGAGTCTTTAGAAATTTCTCCATGGAATACATTGTGATACAAACTTTTATTTATCGGGAGGATAGTCCTACAATTCAAATGTTGCCTTCCTTCAACCTCACCAGTAGAAACATATTCCTCATTCTAGAAAAAAAATGGATCCAGAGAAACTGAAAGCAAGGATTCACATGGCAACCATTAGGTTCTTTTTAGTCTGATTGCCTCAGTTGGATACTCCATACTTGGTTTATGACAGCGATCCTGTGGTAAATACTCGGCCTAGGAATCAAATGAGTACTATTATATGTAGAAGAGTTTGTGGGCAGGGACTGCACACTCCATGACCCTGGGTATGCTATGCTCAGAAGGCAACTGTTTCTGTAGGATCACATGTTTAAGCAGGCACAGCTTTCAAATGTTTTATTATAGATGAGAGCATTTCATTCCGGTTATACTTTGAATGAATGAAACAGTCTAATGCACTTGAAATTATGAAATATTGTGACTGACATTAAGGCTTCGTGAAGCTTGCCTCTTGAGTTTTTGTTGTCACCAGACTCAAATCTGCACATGTCTCCGAGGTGAGCCAGATTGTATCTATTTGGAGGTTATATTCATTGATAACACAGAGTGTGATGTTTTAAGCTGATAGAGGCAAAGATTAGTTTAAGAACACATGGCTTTTTGGTATTATGGTGGCCTGATTTGTCTGGAACAATTTGAAGAGTGCACTCTTTTTTTTTTTTTTTTCCCTGCCTAGAACTTAACAACATCTTAAACCTGCAAGTGGCATTATATCATACAGTCTAAATCAAGTCTAATTTCACCATCACCATAGGAAAGAATTTATTTTCCCAGTCATTAATTAATTTATTTCTCCATTTTTACATCTTGATCAAAGTCCTAATCTTCTCTCAGTCTCCCTTTACAATGTCTCTCCCTTACACCCCCCCCCATTTCTCCTCTGAAAAGGAGGGGGTCTTCCCTCAGTACCAGTCCACCATGGCACCTCAAGTCACTGCAGGGCTAGGCACATCCTCTCCTTCTGAGGCCAGATGAAGCAGCCCAGCTAGAGAAAAGAAAGAGATCCACGGGCAGGTAGCAGAGTCAGGGTATGCCCCCACCCCAGTTGCTGGCAGATATTATTTTACCTCAAGACCTAGCCTTTACCCAAAAGGTGCTCTATCATACCACAAGGACAATTGCTCAACTATGTTCACAGTGGCTTTATTCATAACAGCCAAAATCTGGAAGTAACCCAGATGTCCCTCAACCGAAGAACGGATAAAGAAAATGTGGCTCATTCACACCTTGGAATGCTATTCGGCTATTAAAACAAGAACACGATAAAATTCGCAGGCAAATGGATGGAACTAGAAAAGATCTTCCTGAGCGAGGGAGCCCAGACCAAAAATAATTTATTTAAATATAGGCAATCTCTGTAGTTGTAAAAATCAGGACCCATATCTGATCGAAAGAGCAACGAGTTTCTGCGTGCCCTATGCTACTTCCAAAGATAGGTAAAATGTTTAGTTTTAAAATTAGCATTTATTACAAGACTCCTTGAAACACTAGGATAACATAGGGAAAGTTATGTAGTACTAACTTAAAATGTCCTGAGTTAAGAAATTTTTGTCTTTTCTTACTGGTCCTTAACTAATGTGGTGAAATTTCATTTCCTCAAATGCTTTCTGTATTTAAAGTTTTCATGTGTGTTTCTCTTTGGTACCCAATTTCCTTTTCCTAGGAATAGGCAAACAAGAACTAATAATGTACTTTCATTAGCTTCATTCTTTTCCAGTGCTGTGGATTTCTTTATCTGATGTGCAATGCAAATGTTATAAATGATGAATTTTTGCACAATGCCTTGCACATCAGCTTATCATGCATACTGAGAAAAGAAAAGACTGTATTGGATAATGCAAGCTTTGCTAATGCACTAGGGAAAACTTTTCTTATTTAAATTTTGCTTTACAACAGTATGACCTTTTAATTGGAGCTGTATTTTCTTTGTGTAGATCTTCAAATTTGATATTTTTGTCAAACAACAGGCCATCAGATATCCTCTCTCTAATACAGAAAGGCTCACATCCTTAGCAAAGGCTTCCTATTTTAATAGAATGATGATGATTATTGAATCAGTGTCAAAAGACTCTGCACAGCCAAGTGCCTTGCTGGTACTTGAGGCCTATGTCAACTGCATTTCATAAGAGAAGTTTTTCTATGGTTCTGATGTGCATAATATACGGCTGGAGGCTTATAACTGCCTAAAATCCTGAGTAAAATGTTGTTATTTATTTGCATTTTTATCTAGCTTACTTACTGAATACCATGGCAGGGGCTAATTGATAATAAAAAGCAATAAAAATTCCATCTTATAAATATGGTAAGGGACTGCCAAGTTAGAAAAATATGCTAGTTTAAAGAACCTTTAACATACTGACCCTTGACAATGGAAGTTGATGACTTTTGAAACAATTTTAATAAAAAAGCATAGATTAATGGATCATATCAACAGCTGTGAAGTGGTTTGGTTTTGTTGTTTATTTGGTTTTAGCTTTGAGAAAAGGTCTTACTGTCTTTGGCTGGCCTTGCCTTTTGGCATTGCTCTTTCTCAGCTTTCTAAATACTGGTGTTATATGGGTGCACCAGCATGACTGGCATACCAATTCAACTTACTATCATTCTCCTAAATTTGGGATGGTCAGACATTATCATGATGATATAAGATATAAGATATACGGAATTCAGAGGTCCACTGACATAAGGTTTTGTTTTGTTTTTGTTTTGCTAAAATAGTTTAGATTGAAATCAATTAGGATTCCATACTAAGATCCAACAAACTTTTTTAAAAAAGGCAACTTTTCTGAGCTTTGTCTTAAATGATGCTTAACATTTATGATGTTATAAAAGTTATATGTAAAAATCACACAGAATAATAAAAAATATCCACAATAAAAACTGCACCGACAAATATTGAGTACACTGCAAGCTCTACATATGATAAAAGCCAGTGCATCTCCAAACTCAGGCTGAAAACACTCATTATAAAAAGTACAGGTGAGCCTATTGGGTGCTGGTCATTGGTTCTGAGTTAGGGAATAGCGAGTTCCACAGATAACATACGACATCTTTGTATATCCGGAAAAGTGACACAGTTCAGGCAAAGACTGGATGTGCACTTTTGGCAGAGAGCCCTAGAATTCATGAAGGCCTAGAGAGAAGAACAGCTTGAATTGCAAGGGAAAGTAAGAAAGGTTAGAGTTGGAAGGTAGATTTTAGGACTGAGGAAGGGGAGATGGGGCTATGTATGAAGTTATTCTGATAGACTGGTTTATCTTTATAAACCAGTAACAAGACAAAAAGGATCATAAAGAATTTTGACACAAAAGAGCAACAAGAATACAATGATTAACCAGAATGGAAGGATTATTTCTTGAGTGTCCACAGGAATAACACCAAGGAGTTGGTGGCAGTGGATTGACGTTCCTCATGCAGCAGCTTCAGTATCTCTAGGGAGCCTGTGTGAAATTTTCCATGTAGAATCAAAACATGCATCTTAACAAGAGGCCCAGGTGATTCACAAGCGCACAAAAACTGGAGAAACTGGTCTGAAGGAAGCAAAGGCAAAAATAATGTAATGATGATTGAGAGAATGAAAGTCTCTTACAGAAAGTCCAAAAAGGTAAGATGAGGAAAAGCAGGGTAGGGGTGAAGGTTGGGAGAGAGAGGGCATGGGGAATGTTTGCATATTAACATTTCTAGGTGAGCGATGATGAGAGTTATAAAATGAAAAGGTTGGGGACTGAAGGTAAAGGAAGACGGTTGTCCTTATTGCATGGCATTTTTAAGCAGCCCATGCTACAGAAGGGATCCACTAAAATGTGTGGGTCAATATGGAGTCTCATTATTAAGGAGAAAATCTGATCATTCTCTTAACGTCCAGGAAGAGTCCCAGAATGACCCTTCTCCACTGTCCTTCTATAACAGAACAAGGGCACGTTAGAATTGCTTTTCTAGCATGCATTAAATACTTAGGAAAAAAAAAATGAGTTCAGGAAGTCAAAGATCTCTGACTTCTCTGTTAAGTAGAAATGCCTGAAAATAAAACCCGTAAAGCACAACAGAGCTTGGTAATTTGTTTGTAATTCTCCTGTACGGACTTGGCATGAGTTCAGGCTCTTCGATTGGGAGAGGTTAGGGATGCTGGTGAGGCTTGGCATCAGTGTTGGTGGATTATTTTCTTTTAAAGCTTTCTTTGGAAAGATGCAGAGAGTTGAGGTATTTGAGACCACTACTTGCTGAGTTGAAATGAAATGTTCCTCAGGGGTGAGCTTGAAAGGTTATCTAGCCAGATTGTGGAATTTGTGGACAACCAATTACTCTCCAGCCTCGGGTTTCCTGATTTAGCAAACAGTAGTGGAGAAGACCATGATAAATTTAAATATCAGATGAATACTAAGAATTTCTTAAGTTGAAATGTACCCCAAATATTTCAGAAAATATACACATAAGAAAAATACATAATAGCTTTTCCAAAAATCAACTTTAGCTGTGTATTATTTATTCTAAATGACAGCCTTTTTTAGTGCCCCAAATGAAGATTGCAAATATATTTACTTATATAAAATATCACAAGTATTAAGGCTTAAGGACAAAACTGAGAAATTAATGAAGTGTCAAGTAAAAAATTATAACCTCAATTTAAAAAGCATCTATATATCCATTTTGGAGACAGAAACAAAACAAGCTCTCTGGGAAAATTATACCATGATTTTCCTTCCTGTGCTTGTGATAAAATTCCTGATTTACTTTATAAACCTTCCATACATTTTATCATCTTGTTCTATAATCTTAATACAACACTGTGTGGGAAGACAGCCTATAATTGAGGCATAAGTTATCAAACAGACTGCAGATGTAGAGCCACAATGGAAGGTGAGCTTGGCAATTGGTTTCTAACTGAGGCTGAGGCTCTAACGTTTAGCAGATGTGCTCATTCCAAACAAGGAAGGCAGTGTTGAAAGTAAAATTCTATTACAGGTAGCATCTAATTTATAGATAGAAAATGTTTCTTTAATTAGTTCTGTTTTTAGAAATTCTTCAGCCTGGATATATATTTAAAAAATTTTTTCAAACAATTTAAACAACTACATCAAAGAGAAAATGCAATTTAAAATAGCTGGAAGTATGATGTGGGACCATAGAAACATTTAGGTTTAATTCTATTAAGGGTCATGGAGAAGTTTCTCAGATGGAAGCATGTGGAAATCTTTTCATAATATATGATAAAATCCCTCAGTGCATTTTTAATGACTATGAACATATATGTGGAAGCTGTGTAAGAGATAATGAAAGAAGCAAGCAAAATTTATCTCAGATATGAAAACCTAGAGAGACACTGATAATTTTGGTATATTTCCTTATTGTGTTTGTTTAAATGAATGTCTTTTTTTTTAAAATTAAAAACTGTCTGTTAATGTCCTTATACAGGTAACCAATAATGTGTTGTATGGATGAATAGTGGTTTTTAATTATCCTTTAACTTTGGACTTTAGGTATGCAGTTATATTTCAATCCATGTTAAGTAAGATGCATTATTGTTTATTCAAGGGATTGTGTAATTCTGGCTATTTCTGAAGTAGATCCCTAGGCTATGAGTATAAGATGACATTAATGGGGTTAGCACACACACCATCAAACTGTATTTTAAGTAGATAATCCCAGTTCAGGCTTAGTTGCTCACAGAGATGGTAAAAGGTGATCACTGAAAGTCAGAGGCAGGAAACTATAGTCAATCTTAAGGAGTCAAAGAGTGTGCTGGGGCATTCATCATGAGTGGTGGATGGGTAAAATCTAAGCTGAAAGAGAGCACTTCAGTATTGGCTTGGAGAAGATCTTAAGAACACACTATTATAGTGAGTTTCTCTTTCTTTACTAGGGAGTAGAGAGCCGGGATAGCTTTTGAGCTGAAGAATGTCATAACTGTAACACTTTCTTTCAGTTAATTATAAGTTATAAAATGTATCTGAACTTTTTGATCATGCCCAAATAAATATGTAAGGTCATCAACTATCAAAATTTGAATGTCTGGAAATAAACTGTTCCATGGGGTCATCATGTTTAAAGATACCATTGACATTTACTTTATTGAACATAAATTGATTTTTATACACTTCTGTCAGGGACTGCATTAAGCACCTGGAAGATAGAAAGTAGCGGGGCAACTCTATGTCGTGGAGACCTTTAAATGTGCACTCTGGTGGGTATAGGGCTGTGAATGTCGTAAAGATTTATTGAGGATTCAACGTGTTCCTAGGACTTTCTTGTTTAATGATGTACTCCAAAGTTGTTCCTTTCTCTGAGCAGGACTGTGGGAGCACAGATGCCACTTAAAAGACTGTTCAGATGTCACTTTAAAACTCAGCACACAGTGTGTCCTTTCTCATGATTCTCTTTATTTCTTTTCTTTATTATGTGTATAGTATACACACACACACACACATACACACACACACAAATAACTTCTGTACCCACCTCTCTTTTAAATATTCTGGTCAGAACTGCTCTTAAATATTTGTTTTTATTTCTGTGTGTAACATACTTTTATCATATCTGCTTCCACTTCTTCTCAATCTCTACCATTCCCTACCTCCACTTCCCAAAGTTCCTAAGATCCCTATTCATAACTTTGGGTTTTTTTCTTCTTCTGTTTTTATAACCCACAGAGTCCAATTACTACTGCTCATAAGTACGTTGCTGCAGGGTTCGGTCCACCAGAACTTTGCTAGGCTACCAGTGGCCATGTCTATAAAGAAATTAACCCTGCATCAACTGATAACAGCTCCTTAGCAGTGAAGCACTGTAGGTGTCTCCTGTCATTCGTGTTAGAGTGTTGATTGGCTTGTATAGGCAAAAACCCAGTCACGCTCAGAAGACATCGTTTGTAGCAGTCCTCCCCAACCTCTGACCCAGGCTGGTTTTACTTTATTGTCTCATTTTTTGCCTCCACACAGATGTTTTCAGGGATACCAGAATACAGCCAGATTAATGTTGTTCATTCTGGACTGTTGCCCATTGTGGAAGGTAAAGCATTAGACAATGTTACTTTTTTTTTTTTTTTTTTTTTTAATGCAAGCATCTGACATGAAATGAAGGTAGGATAAGCCATAGAGAAAAAGACATTGGAACAATTATAGGTATATTGTATTTCCTCGTGTCTCTGTATCGGAACATTTTGGTGCTGAGAGAACGCAAGCTTCTAAATTTGAAATCTATTTAAACGCTGAAGGTTCTGAGTTTCAAATTCAACTTGATCTTTTCAGCCTTTGGATTCTGTCGCCTGCTGTCATAACATTGCTTCCCGATTCAAAGGGGGAAAAGGAGATTCACAGCACCTCAAATAAAGCTTGTCTGGCATCAAGTGTAAATGAATCAGAAAACCAAGCATTAACGTTTACTTGAAATAGATAAGATGTTAAAAAATAGGGATAAAATTGCATTGATGGTCTGAAATAGCTATTCAAGTGTTTTTATGGCACCTGCAACCAGACATGCTTGGCTAGGAGTCTGAGGCACTTCTTCAACATTACAACAGCCATTGCTGACATCCTGTTAAGCCTAAAATGTAAATAGCTTCTGCCTGTATTCCATTTGACTCTGACAGTACTGCTGCACTGTTTAAGTGAGTGGAAGTATTTCTGACTTGGCTTTCTAATTTTGTCCTAAAACTTTCCCTAGAATGAATTTTTGCTCATAAAGCAAACCATTTAACACATTTTTAAAAAACTTTTGGTCAATTTAAAGCAAATAAATCAGGTCAGGTCATTTTTATGACATAAAAGGAAAAATGATATTTTCTCACTTTGGACTCTTTTATTTTTAAATTTCTGCAACTAAAATGTCTTTTCTCTCCTTTAAGTCCAAGCTGACAGGTCATTAATCCTTAATGTGAATTTGTACCTCTGGGTATTTAGGGTAGAAAACTCATTAAAATTCTTTTGTTTTATATATGACTGTCCTAATACAAATTTGGAGTTCATGTTTAGAATTTGTTAAAATGAATAGAAGGCATAGACATGCATTTAATGAGTTGAAGTGTGTAAAAATTGCTTCTACCTATAGGCAATGTCTTTCCTTAAGTGTCTGCTGGTAATTTTTCAACAGAATAAAGTTCTACAAACACATTTTTAGTCTCCCACTGGATTTTCTGGTTAGGTACAGCATAGTCTGTAATTTTTAAATTATACTTTTCTGCTTTTACAAGAAGTATGGATTGGATATATTCTCTTTAATTGTACCAATAAGCATGACATTGTGCTACCATCTTGGTTTTCTTCTTAAGGGAATAGTTTCTTAGTGGGAAAAGGTTAGCTAGTCATGGCTAATCTATGGAGAGTGTCCTTTGGGTACTGGCAGATGTCTTTTACGTTCTTTTCCTCAATCACAATTTCTTTTGCTCCCTTCTTCCTTTCTTTTTCTTCTATAGATGCTAGAAAGCCTCCTGCATAGGAAAGACCAACCATCAACACATGTATTTTAAGCTTGACTAGGAAGACCTCACTCTCTGTTATATTTCCAAGTAAACTAGAAATAGCCATTCAAGGTTACCAAAAAGTGTTTCTTTTAATTGCAGATATTGATAAATGTATAAGAACTCATCAAGAGGAAAGTTGTGGTGTTGCTTTTGCAATTTCTCTTGCCAAAGTGTCCCAATGTTGCCAAGTGTCCAGGCAGGCATTTGAAACCCCCATAAATTCAGTCCATCACTATTTGGTGAAAATCAGCTGCATGTCAAAAAATAGGAATACAATAAAGAGCAAAGCTGTCACCATTTGTACATTTTAAATGAGAGGGAGTAAAATACGGAGGCCATCCAAGCTAAACTGTCCTGCATTGAATAAAACTTGCAGTTGTGGTAAGGGCTTACACAGAGATACACAGAATTATAATGTATTTAATGGAACAAATGAATTCCCACTGAAGACCAGGGGAGGTTTCCTTGAAGTGGCAAAGGATTCAGTGAAGGACAATTTTGTTAGGACAACCTACAGAAGAAAGTGGCAAAGATTGTACTGGGAGCTGGAAGAAGACTGTATCTAGAATGCAAGGCGGGGAGGTGGTTGTGAGGGAGAAGGAAGAGTCCTGTATTGGTTCTATACGAGACGATTTCCAGCCCTGACTGTTATTTGGAGAGATAAGATACAGCCAATAGTGGTGGATCTACTCAGGAACGTGAGGCAGAGGGAGAGCCGTGTTTCTAATTTGTTCTTTGCCTGGGGAGCTCATCCTTGCTGTTGAAACACTGCTGTGTTTTTATTTTTACTTTCAGCTCATTAGATCATGAATTCAATAGCAATCCATGTTTCTGGAGCGAATTTACACATTTGACTATTAACGCCATCCATTTTGGTATGCAACCCTCCTTCCTTAGTCTGCATGCCCTTGCTGTTTGGTAGTCAAAATTTACAAATATTTCCTCAGGTATTTAGAAATTCTCCTAAAAGAGCAATGTCGAAGGAAATGCAAATAATCTCATTATTAGAACTTGGAAGTGGTAATTACAAAAGGCTTGTATTAGTCAGATGTTCTGAAAGCTCAGACCCCCTGTTCTGTGTATGGTATTTTTGTAACATTCAAGAAGGTAGCTAAATTATAAATTTCCATCACAGGATTGATGCAAAGAGGTCGATTCTTGACAGCATCTAAATGTTTAATCATCATTTTCTTACATAAAAGACATAGCCTGTTCATTTACATATTTAATTACCAGCTATTGTAGTGGTTCAGGAAGACTGGATTTGGAAAATTTTGATTGGCTTCAGGTACAAACATTGCTTTTAGTTACCAGTAACTGCCTTTGCTTGCATGAATAGATTTAAACTCTTCCTCTTAGGCTGAGCGGATTATGGAGTTTGTATATGTGCTCTTGTTGATAAATCTAGCATCTCTCTAGTTTTACTTTTACTGACTTCAGAAACTATAGCTTCCGTGTATTAAACCATTCTCTTGTTTGTTTATTTGTGGTTTTAACCATCAAATTCTTTGGTTGTTAGTGTTAAAGTGCACACTGCGCAAGAGAGCTTGGGCAGAGAAAAAGTATCTGGCGGCTTAAGGGCCCCAATCTTCCTTTTCTTCCTGATGTGGATTCCTTTCTACTGTGCTTCATGACATGGAAAATGACGGCGATGATCCTGTCAAGTTTCGAAGACTTTGTTTTTGAAGCCCTGTGTTCTTTACCTTGTTTCCTCTGAGTGACTTGCTCTGACCAGTGCCTGTTACCACATCATACAGACATTTCAATAGCCCTTACTGTCTTCATGATGAGCCTCTTGTAGGCAGGAGCATAGGCATCCTGTTGATCATATGAGTGAGTCGCCTTACAAGTAGATTTTCTATCCCTACTCAAACTTGAGCTCTTTGGTATTGTTTGATGGGTTTGATAGAAACTTTACAAGAGATTCTGAGACAAAATATCCAGGTAATCCACCCTTAAATTACTTTTCTATAAAAATTCCTTCCTTATACAATAGCCAAAGATAAATATTTCTTATCATTTTAAGCTACTAAGTTATGGAATAACTTGCTATGTCAACATAGACTGTGATGCTGATCTGTATCTTCATATTTTTCCATCATTTGTATGGGAGGCTTATACTCAAATCTTAGCTAGATGCCTAACAATAATAAAGCTGAATCATAGTCTCTGCACATAGACACATGGCTATAGTTATGCTTTTGGAATCTAAACAGACATAGGTAATTGTAGTAACTTGGATTCTTCTAGGAATTTATTTTCGTACTTTGCAAATTTCTTTCATGTAATATAACTGTGACTTGCTGGAGAAAGAGCAGATGTTACAGGCAAGGAGTGAGTTAATAAATATGTATTGAGTGACTACCACATTTCTCACAGTGAGTCAACTATTGGGGTCATACAGAGAAAAAGAAGGATAAAGTCTATTTTCACTGAAGAATGGATAAACACTGAAACGGTCACAAGAGTCATTCTTACTGTTAGAGTTCAAGTGCAGGTTGCTATGAAATATAAAATAAATGTGATAAAACTAATGTGAGGGTCAGAAATGGTTTCTCTGAAAACATGATAGTTCGGTTGAGGTTTACACTACTGAAGAACCAATCTACGGAGAAAATGTGACAGGTGACAGCGAGGGGTACTCTAGTCTATTAAGGCTTTGAGTTAGGCCAGTACACAATCTGTATGAAGAGTTGAAAAAAATCACATGTGAATGGATAAGGGTGAGTGAGAGGAAAATGCTGTGGCATAATGCTAAAGATGCAAGCAGAAGCCAGCTCTTCAGCACCTTGTCAGAGTTAGGGGAAAGATCTGAAAGTAGAGTGGACAGCAGAATGTGAGTGAACTAGAACTCGAACCCAGATTTTCTCTTCGTTATAAAGAACTTAACCTTTCTGTTACCGTGTTCTTGCCAGTTAGACAAACCCTAAAATACATGCTCTGACAGAGAGAAAAGAAGCACAGACTGAGTGAAGGCAAGGACAATGTTCAGCAGAAGTGACAACTCATCAAAAGCAAAGACCAGGAATTTGCTTACTGACTTGCTGCTCATGGATTAATTTTTGGAAGCAAAATTTTAGACTGTAAAATATTTTATCTGTTGCATTTCTCTTAATCCACATGCTTGTTCTAGCTGATTCCCATAAGCATCTGCCATGAGCATTGCAGAGAACAGATAGCAGAGTGACATCAAGAAAGCCTGGAGAATAGTCAGGATTCACCCAACCCTGACAAATACCTTGGGGGCTACTAGGATCCATATGAAAAGGAATGAGTCATTTGCCAGGTTTGGAGATCTCTGCTCAATATCTGTAGAGAATGGATGTAAATATATAAATATAACACACACACACACACACACACACACACACACACACACACACACACA
>JADRCC010566352.1:1633-18937 GCA_019843855.1 Hylomyscus alleni
CTCTCTCTCTCTCTCTCTCTCTCTCTCTCTCTCTCTCTCTCTCTCTGTGTGTGTGTGTGTGTGTGTGTGTGTGTTTCATGGGGAGGTAGTGAGAAGCACATGCACACCTGTCAGGGGAGTTTAGAGAGGATTAACTATCATGCTTCAAATATTTCTAAATGACTGGTGGGTTTAGGAGGGCAGAATACAGGCTTTATCTTTTATATTGCCTCTATTATTGTAATGGCATCTGGGCATGTGTATTTTTTTTATTAGTTTTATTTCTGAAATAAACACAGCAAATTGAGTCAGAGCACAGGATGTGCCAGATGGTTTGGGCCTGATTATTAAAGATAGATTAGGTAGAATGAACTAAAGCCTACACTTAAGGCTAGAGTGATGAGCAGGATGTGTGTCCTGGTTCAAACCTGAATTTGAAGGTATATTTGAGTTTGAGGAAGATATATGGAAGGAAAGAGCAGATGAATTTACCCTGGTAAACACTGGCACAAGTTATGCAGTTTCTGGCTTGACAGAGGCATTAGAATATGGTATGTGAGGGTCTCATAGATTTAGGGTGAATGGGCTGTGCCCTGGCTGGAACCTAGAGATTGTTAGTAAGGCAAGCAGCATTAACCAGACTAGTCCAAGGCACTGGATGAGATGCAAATAATTAATTTGATTATAAACAGTATCAGAAAAAACTGACATATTAAAACAACACATGATTGGAAATAGTTGACAACCAATATTGTGTTTGAGCAAAAAATAATATGTAGTTGCTCTATTTGGTAAACCATGGTCATCAACTCACCCATCTATTTTTTAAAAAATATTTTTGCTCTAATGTTAGTAGTACTAATTACACAGGCCACCTGTGAGACCACTCTTTGTTTTCTAATAACCATTCCTCAGACAGGCATTAAGAGAGCCATTGTGTCTGTAACTACCAAAAGATAAATAGTGCCTATGGGTGTCCATGCGAAGAATGTAATAGCAATGGAATGGTGTTTACAGGCAGCACAAACTGTTATACTGGAACACTGACTCTTAAGACACAATAGATGACTTGCCTAGTGTTGTTTTGAGACTTTTAGTTCCTTCAAGTAAGACCATCCTACAATCTAGTATTCCTAAGTTAGCAGTAAAATATTTAGAATGGCAAACAGGAAATTGAAGGCTGCATGGAAATCAACAAGATTCAATCAGATGTTGAGGAAGTGGGAGCTACAAAGAGTTTGGTATATTGGAGGAAACTATGTCATGGGCAATAGATACAAATAAGTGGAGCTTATATTCAAGAGTGTGGGTTTGGTCTCTAGTTATCAGAAATAGTACAGTCAGTAGGTTTTCTAGTGGACTTTCATACATACAAATATATAGACAATTTCTATTTTTTTTTAGTCTGCCTTCAAGTGACAGAACCACTACTTTCAGCTAAAGTATACCTGACTCCAAAACATGAGTGCTTCCCATTCAAGATACTGCTGGACTATCAAATGTATCTCATCTTTGTAGCAGAACAGACCCATAAATGTGGATATTTTTTAACTGTTTCTATTTATTCCAAGACCATTAACATGAAAGATCTTTTGAACATCTGTTTCAGTAGGAAAATATTCATAAAATTAAGTTTGTTTTAATTGATTTGGCACCTAGGAACACTCTGAGAGTTTTTCCAAATCATCCTCAAATGGTTGAGAACAACAGTAGAGGTGGTAGCAGCTGTGTGCATGTTCCCCAAGGGCAGTGTCCAGGACAGAATCATTTTGACAAAGGGTGACTAAGGCTTTATGCCAGCCCATTCTTCTATGTCTGGGCTGGCACAACAGCAGAGGCTATTCCTCTGCTTATTTCTCACATATGCCAGCTCCTTTCCATAAACTTTCACCTTCTCCCCTGTGTGTTTCTCTGATGATATTCATTGGAAACCCAAATTTGCATGCCGAATGTATGTAGAGAGCTGGGTTTTAGTCATATTTTACAATTCCTTTAGCTATTCCGTGCAATAAGGCAAAAAAAAAAAAAATGTTTCCCTAACAAAAGAACTATTCATACAGTAAGAGATGCTCTTTTTGTTTTCTAACTGGGAGCAAAATCTACCAGAATGTCCAAAAATTTAACTACCATTATCTTTGGTTCTTCATAGTGGTCACATAAATAAATAAAACATCTGTCCAGGTGTATGATGGTATATGTGTCAGTGGTGGGTAAGTGCTGACTTTCTGGTATGAATTGAGCCCTAACTCATCATCAGAAACATGCTTGCTTTTACCCAGATGATAGACATTTTGTTATTCTAAAGAGATGTTTTCAACATTTGTTCAGTAAAAATACTTTTTTTTTCAAGAATAAATTTTAATCAAAAGTCCCAGAAGTCTGGACCCATACAGTGGCATAAGAGCAGTGCCGCTGTGATGGGGAAAGGGACTACCATATGCCTCTCCTGTGGCCCTCTCTCCTTTCATTGGGCAATGAGACTTTGACAAAGCAACACTTGATAAAAAGTTGGAAACGTCAGGTGGTTAAATTGTCTCATTCTTTATTATCCTGTGTGCATTATCTCCTCTCTGATTTCCTCATACCTAACACTCCATCCACATTAAGTCTCCTGTGGGACTTTATAGACCCTGCATAAAGGTCCCCTCAGTGCTTATTGAACTGACACGTTATGGCATGACTGAATGAAGATGAGTATGACGTGAGACCTCTGTCAAGAGAAAAGATTGTACCAGTAGGAAAAAGGGGTTATGAAAAGAGTAATTAGTCAGATGAGAAGAATACCCTGTTTACTGAGGCAACCTTGAGCTAGGAAAGGAGGTAAGTGACATTAGTCCTCTGCACAAGAATGAGTTAGGATGAGGGAGCAAATTATGGAGGGAAAAGGGTCCTTTTGTTGATGAGAAGACATGGAGATGAGAATTGGCATGACCTTTTTCTGTTCAAGAAGGAGAGACTCTGACAGGAAGGGAGGGATGTGTTGCTAGGAATGAGACATGTGCATAGAAGGATGCCCTGGAACACAGCTGTAGGTGGCCTGCCACATGGTTAGATACCAGTTCTCTGAAGGTAACTGTCGTCTGCTGCTAAGAGAGCGATGTGGTGAAAGTGGTCACTTAAATTCTTGAGGAAAAGAGTACCATGATTCAAGGCACAGACTGAGAATATTACTCAGGCAATATTTTGCTGACATGAGAGACTTGCTGGAGGGCTCTTTTAATAATAAATGAGCTCTCTCCTCGCCTGCTGATAAGGTGATGCCAAAGCCAACACTCGAATTCACAAGCTCCAACATAATTTGTCACAAATGCTGACATCAGCTGCATACACCCCTTCTTATATAGATGAAAGCAGTTCAATGCCAGATTTAAAACAAGTTCTTATGTTTGCAAACACATATATTTGAAAAGAAAATACAACAAAACCAGAATATTCCCAGCATTGTAATATCAGTAATAATGCTTTAGCTATTTTCAAACTGCATTTGTATACTCAATTACCGGTAGTTTTTTTTAACTTTGCTTAAAAATTTGCATGCCAGTGACTAGTTTCTATCTGGTTTTTGTAGAAGTGGCAGGGCATCGTTATATGTAGATTCATGTGCATTTCGAAGTTTCCAAACTCAGTTCACCCTCTTTTAGCTTGAGAATTTGACATGAGACTATTCCTTCCTAACACAAGACGCTGAACACAGATGACTAGTGAGTGGATATTGTAGACGATACATCCCTTATTTCTAATGGGTCTCATTCCAATTCCTTGCTTAGAATAGGTCTAATTTACAATGGAGATGCTGCCTTTTGTGCTTACTAGCATTTGGTGTGTGCTGTTGGAGGAGGGGCAGAATTGATTCTGGTAGTTGTGTGGATTTTGCGGCCTCACTGATGTATTAATATCACTCTGTCATGTCATCTCACTAATTTTTGCCCTTCCTGTTTTGCAACAGGGGCTCATCTGCCTTATTACAACCTTAATTTGGAAAAGAAGGAATCATATTAAAGGAACAATGAAGTCAACAAGCCTAATATATGACTCAGACGAATTCCTAAAGTGTTTTTCTCCACAGCAGAATTTTCACATAGAGATCCCCGTTCATTAAGCGAAAGGCCCAGCATGTCAAGCCAGCTGCAGGTTTAATTGAGAGGTCAGAACCTTTTCTCTCTGTCACTGCTACTGAAGACATCATTAGAGCTACAGTAAAATAAGAGAATGTCACATAATGTCAGTCTAGTCATAGTGCAACTGTTCTATTTTCATTAGTGACTCAGCTGGTTGCTATGGAAACCCCACTCTAGTATGAGGGATAGTGGAGCTGAAGCTTCTCCACCTCTGCTTCCAGTTAGAGTAAATTGAGCCCCCACCTCATGGGCTCCTGCCATGATATTTATATCTGGGTCATGATAATAAAGCAATTTAAAAATATGTCTGTTGAAATTCTAGCCAGGCAAAGAGGCTTCCCACTGAAAAGGAGAGCAAATATAAGATTTCTAGGTTGATTTGAGCACCAATTGCCCTTAGAAGGCAGGTATTCCCTTCTATCCTCTCTCCTGGAGAGACTGCAGTGTTTTGGGGGAGTCGTTTTCCACAGTTTCCATCCTGGCTCCAGACATCTTATGCAGAGTTTTCAGGGCACCCTCCATGCTCCAATCGAAGTCCACCTCCTTATATGCTTCTTCTGGATTAACTTGGTTTCACTTCATCTATTTCCTTATTCATTTAGTTGCTGAGAGACATCAGTGGGCCAAACATCACATTGAATAGCAATTTTAGGGTTGAGCTTGAACTCTAGCCATTCCCAGGTCAACAAGGGCCTGACCTAGTTGACGTGTGTACCCTGTAGGGTTGAGCTTGAACCCTAGCCACTCCCAGGTTAACAAGGGCCTGACCCAGTTGACATGTGTACCCTGTAGGGTTGAGCTTGAACTCTAGCCATTCCCAGGTTAACAAGGGCCTGATCAAGTTGACATGTGTACCTTGTAGGGTTGAGCTTGAACTCTAGCCACTCCCAGGTCAACAAGTGCCTGATCCAGTTGACAAGAGCTTGAACTCTAGCCATTCCCAGGTCAACAAGGGCCTGACCCAGTTGACATGTGTACCCTATAAGGTTGAGCTTGGACTCTAGCCACTCTCAGGTCAACAAGGGCCTATCCAGTTGACATGTGTACCCTGTAGGGTTGAGATTGGACTCTAGCCACTCCCAGGTCAACAAGGGCCTGACCCAGTTGACATGTGTACCCTGTCTTTGAAGGAGAGCAAACTGAGCACAAATAGATGCTCTCATAATGCTTTGTGATGTTTTATTTTTAATTGGTTCTGGGGATGCAACTCAGGACTTTGTATATATAAGACAAGGGCTCTACCACTGAGTTATAGCCCCAGTCCTATGTGATATTTTTCAAAGTTTTATTCACTGTTATTGAAAACAATAATAAATTTTGTAGATAAAATATGAAGCTCTGACACATGTACATACTGCAGAAGCATCAAATTATCTAATTATTGTATTTATCAGTGCCAGTAACACCTTAGCGTGGCAGTGCTTAAAATTCTTCCTATGTGGTGCTTATTTTAGTTGGGACATGGGTATATTTTAAGAGTTAAGAGGAAGAAGGTAACTGACTCTGTCTTGAGCTACATCTCAAAATCAAGAACAGTACATAAACTTTTTTTAATAATCAATTTTTGTATTCACTTTACATTCCTCATCTCCTTCCAGTCCCACTCATATAAATTCCTCTACCTATCACCCCCTCGCCTTCTTCCTTAGGGGTAGCAATCCTTAGGAACTACCAAATCCTGGGACATCTAGTCACACAGGACTAGGCACATCCTCTGCTACTGAGGCCATGTAAGGCAATCCAGATAGAGGAAGAGGGTCCAATGGGAAGAGTGGAATCCAAGACAACCCTGCACAACTTGTTAGGGGAGTGCATATTTGCTCCATTTATGTAGGGGGCCTAGGTTCAGGTCCTGCTTGTTCCTTGGTTGGTGATTCAGTCTCTGTGAGCCAGCCTGGGCCCAGATTAGTTGATGCTGTGGGTCTTCTTGTGGTGTCCTTGACCACCCTAGCTTGCTCAATTCTTTTCCCGACTCTTCCACAAGATATCCCAATCTGTCTGATGTTTAGCTATGGGTCTCTCAATCTGTTTACATCCACTGCTGGATGAAGTCTCTCAGGAGACAGCTATGTTAGGAACCTGTCATATGGATCTTTCTGTTTCTGGGTTACATCACTCAGAATGGTATTCTCCAGTTTCAAACATTTGCCTGCAAGATTCACAATGTCTTTGTTTGTAACAGCTGAATAGTATTCTATTGTGTAGATATACCACATTTTCTTTATCCATTCTTCAGTTGAAGGACATCTAGGTTGTTTCCAGTTTCTGTCTATTACAAATAAAGCTGCTGTGAACATAGTTGAGCAAGTGTCCCTACATCTTTTGAGTATATGTCTAGGAGTGTTTTAGCTGAGTCCTGGGGTAGAACTATTTCCAGTTTTCTGAGAAATAGCCAAATGGATTTCTAAAGTGGTTGTACGAAGTGGACTTAAAGTGTCTTCCTAGTTACCTACCTTTGGGATTCAGAACTGGGGCTACAGGATTTGTGCTATGTATCAGTGCCACACATTTTCTAGTAACTAGGATGGGATTCAGTTTGAAATGAGAGAGAAAAAAACCCTGCAAGACCAAGTTAAGAGGCTCACATTGGAAAACTGTTTTCGAATTAGAGCAGGCCTGAACAAAGAAATCAACTCGACGACCTTATTGTCTATTAACCTTGTCCATAGGATTAGAATAGTTTTACAGGCAAAGCAAATGAGAAAGTAAAACAGATACTGAACAAAAGGCTGTGTTTGCCTTACAGTAGTGGGATATGAACAGAGCCTTTGCAGCACCTATTTCCTATACAGCAAAATTATTTTATGATTCCTTAGTCACAGGATTAATAAATTGTTCCCTCTTTCCTGCATAGCAATTATAAGTAAAAATAAATGAAGTTGCTACATAACAGAGATGGTTGTTTGCTAAGTGCACCAGGACCTTCTTAGTGAGCCAAATGTTACTCATAACGGGTCAGGAAAAGTCCTTACCTACTGTGCCTGTGCCACTGCATAGCTCAGAAACTCAGACAGCACATTCTATAATGAATGTTCTGCACAGCCTGCTGGGACCTGTCTTATAGATATGGTCAGTGAAACACAAAGAAACACATACACTGAGGTCTGTGGAGGCTGGGTTCCCTCATTGATGTGCCCTCTTGAATAGAGAGTCTTGAATAGGGAGTCTAGCATCAGTCCTGGAGACTTTTAAAAAAGGTTTCACTTTAAAATCCTAGTAGCAGTTGAATCCAGTAATTGTAGGAGTTAACATCCCAGTAAGCTGGACCTTTGCCAAATATTTTTGTAAAGCATCTTTTCAGGTTTTTATGAAAAATACATGTGATATAGTATAAATTCCTATCTAAAGGAAAACACCTGACAGTTGTTTCTCACTGCTATTCAATGCTTGTTGTTTGCTATTCAATGCTCAGTTGTTTCTCACTGCTAGTCTCTTTGGGGAGAGCTACTACCAAGAAGCACAGAGGATGGAGAGCATCTCACGCATCCTTCCAGGAAACTCCAATCCAAAGAAACACTTAGGGGAGTCATAGAGTATGATGAGAGCTTTATGCATTCTGATTTTATTTTATTACTTAAAATGCTTGCTGAACATTTAGAAAGTTAGACCGTCTTTTCTTCTTTCACCCCATGTTCATGGCTGGGGCCTCTATGACATGAGATCGACTAACAGTTTTTAATTATACAAACAGACTTAGTACGGGTCTGCAGGTGTGGTCTCCATGGTAACGGGAGACGCAACCAGTGGTAATGAACTAGGCCAATGGAGCTAATTTGAGCTTATTTGATTGATTTTTTCTTGGCATTTCTAAGTCTCTGGAGTCAGAGACCATTTCTACCCAGAAAAAGGTCACTTTCCATGAGGGTCTATTTCCTCCTTCAGTGTGTTGACAGGATGTTCCCCACCCTGTACTACATGCTTCAAGCAAGGAGTAGGGGAACAGCAGACGACTTCCTGTGGTTGTTTTCTGGCGTTCTTTCAACTTAAAATATATTAGGGGAGTGTGTTCTCAACCCCATGAAATCATAGTTCACATTCCAAATGAAATGCCTCACATTTTTAAATGGACTACACGCTATTATGTGCAACGAGAGCATTGAAAGCAGCACCCATTTTTATTACCATCCATGACAATAGTGCAAGAAAAATCCTTGATCATATATTGCACCCTATACAACATTTACAGAAAAGTTTGTAAAGGTATAAATTATGCATGAATGAGTATGTATACTTGCAATTTTTATCATTTTGCAAAACTGCTTTTGATTAAGCACTGTTACATTATTTTCTACTCCCACATAATATGTATGGCATTTACTGTTTTCCAACGTCTTTATTGCCACAATTTGCTTCACTTTTGTTTTGCTCAGTTCTGTTGCAGAGACAAAAATCTTTGTTTCATTGTAGTTTACATTTGTGTTTCCCTTGTTAGAAGTTAAATTGAGAATTTTCAATATATTAATGCTTCGCATTTGGCTGACTGCAATTCTAGTCTTTGTACTCAGGAAACCGAGCCAGGAAGATTCAAAATTTGATGACAGCCTAATCTAAAAAGTGAAATCTTGGCATAAAAATTAAAAGTCATTTATGTTCATTTTCATAAATATTTGTTCACACAATTTTGGTAACAATAACTCACTCAAATAAACTGCAAATGTGTTCTATGTTGACTTTTCCATGGTTTTATTACAGAAATTTTAGGTAATTTTTTGTTGAAGGTCTCTAAATTTTTTATGACAATTAAAATGTTTTTATGCCCACTTCAGACATGCATACGCACACACCATATGTATATCTGCCCCATATATTTTTATTTTTAACATTTATTTTTATGTTCTCAGAATTTTAGTTTCAAAAATAAAGTAAGAGTTAATGTAGTTCACTTTTCCTCCTATGTGCTGTCTCAGCATCAACTTTGGGCTTATTCATTTTGATTGACTTACTTTAAATGACTTCGCTACATCAAATGCACCCACTTGGACCATTTCATTACTGCGATCTACTCCATGGGGTTTGTGTGTTCATGTACAAGCAGCACAGAATTGTCTTGACTCTATGCTAGTTAATGAAAGCAAACTGATGCTAATTTTAACTCTACACTTTATTATCAGGTTGTCAGTATCAGCATTGGTTCCTGGAAGCTGATTTCCATGCCAGAAGGGGATATTAGAAGATTCCCACAGCAGAAAGGTGACTGCAGTTCTTTGGGGTTTTTCCCTCTCAGTGGCAAATAGCTTGTACGTCCTCCGTAAGCCTCACCTCCAGTTTGCCAGATAGTGCCTGTGATACAGTGGAGTTTCCTGTTCACTGCTTCTTCTTCTTCTTTTTTTTTTTTTAATTATTTTTTATTGGATATTTTCTTTAATTACATTTCAAATGTTATCCCCTTTCCCAGTTTCCCTCCCTCCTGGAAACACCCTATCACATCCTCCGTCTCCCTGTTTCTATGAGGGTGCTCCTCCACCCACCCATCTACTTCCACCTCTCTGCCCTCGATTCCCCTACACTGAGTCATCTATTGATGCTTCATAGGACCAATGACCTCTCCTCCCTCCCACTGATGTATGACAAGGCCATCCTCTGCTACATATGCAGCTGGAGCCATGTGTACTTCTTTGTTGATGGCTTAGTCTCAACTGTTCCCTGCTTCTAACTCCCTTTTTCTACCACATGAGAAGAACTCTAGTTTGATGGAAAGCCAGGGCCAAAGCAGAGATACCATGTTTGTCTTTATAGTGATGCAAAATTACTTGCTTATAGTTTTAATTTTATATTATTTAAAGATTTTTACGGGAAATTCAAAATAGTAGTACAAAGTTATCTATTGGGCAGTTGTTGATCTTGAGTTTTTAGATTTAGAATCTTTGAGTGGTTCCCAATTTGTGGGTCACAACCCCTTTGGGAATTAACACTTCCACAAGGTTAGCATATCAGATATCCTGTATATTGTTGTGTCCATTTTACGAATCCCAAAAGACTACCAAGGAGCTGATTTGGATAGAATCACATTAGGGTCTTTATTCAAGTTGGAGCTTGGGCCACACTATGGTCAACTGATGCAGCAGGATAGGAGGGTGAAGCCCTGAGCCCAGTTTCAAGCAAGCATTTATAGAGGCAAGCAAACAAGTAAGGGAGTTTCCAGCTTGGCATATGTCTGATTAGGGGGGATGGCTATTACGGAATTTGTTGCCCTTTAAAATTATTGGCTGCTGCTGGGAGCCAAACCATAAACTTTCATAAGTAAATATCTTTAGGTACAATGGTGACTTCTGCTTTCTTCCTGATGGCTGGTTATTAGGGAGTGACCTGGAGACCAGTGTTAGGTATAGGCCTTGGATTTAACTCAAGTTCAACCTTAGGTCATTTTTCTAAGATAGAGCCTGAACCCAAGATGGAGTTGGTCTTGTCTCTTAATATCAGATATTTACATTATGATTCATAAAATACTCAAATTATAGTTCTGAAGTAACAATAAAAATAATTTTATAGTTGGAGTCACCGCAACATGAAGAACTGTGTTAAAGAATCACACCATCAGGAAGGTTGAGAAGCACTAATTTAGACAATAGTGATAAACTTGTAGCTGTAGTTGAAACAGTCCTGACTTGAGTCATTACTGTGTGGAGTCATGGCATCTTCTCAGTTTCAGACATATGTCAATAGATAGACCCTTTTTCTGTTTTTTTTTTTTAATTTTAATTGTTTTTGGCTAGTATACAAAGTATTGTTTCATTATATTCTCATAAGAGCGTGTTGTTGAATTTTGCATATGTCCAGCCCCCTCTACATCCTCCATTCCTTTTTTGTCTTCTTTTCTCCATTTAAGTAGTCTTTCTTATTTACACACACATACACAGATGCACACATACACATACACATACACATACACATACACATACACACATATATAATCTAGATCTCCCTGTGTCATTGAATATTGGAAATCTATAATGTGAATCTTCTTTGTCCTTAGGGTGATAATGTACTGAATTTACTAGACATTGATTAATCAAATGTCTGGGAACTTAAAATGTCACTATGGTCCATAAGTGTTAAGACTCTGGGAACCCCTGAGTAAACAACATGGGATTTGAACTCAGGACCTTCAGAAGAGCAGTCAGTTCTCTTACCCAATGAACCATCTCACCAGCCCATCATTTCTGCTCTTGAGTACTCTGGGCCGTTGCATGGTCCCTGAGCTGTGTTTTCTTGTCATACACAGTCACTTCTATCTTCCTTCCACCCTCCAAAAAGCATTGATACCAAACCATAGATAGTGACTGTTTTCATGGTGACTTTGTTACTGTGAGTTTATGTCTTCATTTTTTAAATTTATTTTTTGCCAGCTTACTAGAGGCTAGATTTTAGAAGAAAAAGAATTAAACATGTTTACAATCTCACAATTTAGCCAGTGTTTCACTCCTCACTGTCTTCTCAATCCTTCCTCTGTCTACCTGACTATATATAGCTTCATACTTACATTTTATTGAAAGTAATTTCTTCATACATTATATTTGGGTAGTAGTTTTCCTTCTCCCAACTACTCCCATATCCTTTCCAATTACCCCACCCAAATAAATCCACACCTTCTCCAGCAATCTCTCTCTTACACACTCTCTCTGTTGCATTAGAATAAAAAAGCATCTAAATGAAATAGTAATAAAATAAAATAAAATAAAGAAACAAACCAGGATAGGATAAAACAAAAAACACATAGAAAAGCAATAGCCAAAGAAAAAACACAGGAAACACATACAAACACGGAGACACACACATTTGCACACACAGAAATCCCATAAAAACAAAATCTGAATCCATAATATGTAACCAAAAGATCTGTAAGGGGAAAGATAACTCAGACACTGTGAGACAAACAAAATAAAACAAAACACCTCCAAAGGTATCTTGTGTTTTTTTATGTTTTGGCTATGTATTGTGGCCTGCCCTTAAGTGTGGTTCATATACTCAGTGAGACTCCATTCCTCGGTAAGGTATTATCAATGGGAGATAGCTTCTGGTTAGGGCTTGTGGCTTGTGTCCAGTTCCCCTCTCAGTGCTGGAAGCCCATCTGACTTAGACTCATTCAGGTCCATCCTGTACATACTGCCATAGTCTCTAGGAGTTTGTGTGTGTGTAGGTCCTGTTGTGCTTTGAAGGTCTTGCTTCCTTGATGGCTTCCATCCTGTCTGGCTCTTACAATCTTTCTACTTCCTCTCCCTCAGAGTTCCCTAAGCCTGATAGGGGGCAATTACTACACAGAACTTTTCTTCTACTCTGACAGCTTGCTCTTGTAGCCTCTTTCTTCTCCATACCCCTTTCCTGGTCAAACATGCCTCCCGTGTTGTCCCAAATGTTTACTGATTTCCTCTTTACTATCTTTCTTGAGGTTTGTGTATCATGTTGCCTACTTGAAGTCTATACTTCAACATTTCACAGATACCTCAAATGTGGATTTCAATTATCTTCTCGTCCAATCTATATCCCCTGACTAGTCCTCCTTACCTCTGAAGGAACCTCTTGCATACTTATTCCCCTCCCGTAATTCCATTTACTTCTTTTTCTTGTATGGCTTTTCACTCTTCTCATCTGTTGACCTCTGTTTTCAAGTATTCTCTGAGAAGATTTCCATGATTATACCAAGTTGCTCCCTCCTTCCAGTGCTCCCAAGTGCTGCCTTGTCCTCAGAGCTCCATTATTTGTTCACAGAGAACTTTTCAAATTAGAAAGTATTCACTGGTTTGTTTTCTCCCTACCTAAACTGATAGTCAGACCCAAGACAATGCCATCATGTTTGTCGCTGCCTTTTCTGTTTCAGCAGCACATATCGAGGCACGCAAAGGTGAAATGGAAGAAATATACATCAAATTGAGCAACATAATTTAAAATGAATGCTGAAGCCCAGGTTATTATCAACCAAAATTACCTTTTTAAGTAGACCTAAAAATGATGTTAAGAATCTATTTTATTGTTTTTCTAACACCTAATTGAAGCCTAAAATTTGAGCTCAAAAAATATGTTTTGTTAATTGGACTCAATATAGTCATTTAACAAATTGGCAAAAAGCCAATAATCCTTAGAGTGCTTTCTAATCTTTACTCTAGAAAACAACACAGGTACTTTTGAACTGGAACACACTGTGTCCTGCAAGATGATTAATTCTTGGTGGGTTTACCACTTCAATATATTTCTCTCAGTCTTTTCCCCAGACCTATACTTTATACTCAACTTAATGAAATTAGCATGGTTTGTTTGATGAGTCATCAACACTCAGTTCAAAAAGAAATATGAATCATCCTATCTCAAGTGAGAACATAGAGATAATAAAGAGGCAAGAGTTTCATGCTAAATTCAGACAGCTCTATTTCATCCCTTTAAACCTGTCAAGTGGAATGTCAGCACATGGAGGAGACAGGAATGAGAGGATCTTGCTTCCAGGATGAGCTACACTCACCAAACAGACATCAGGGGTCCCTCCACAGGTTCTTGGCGTGGTTCTTAACCCCTGCTTCTTCAGAAAGGACGCCATGTTGGCAACAGTTCTACGAGAATTCAGACTTGAAAACTGACAGAATAAGATTTTATTGATGACTATGACCGTGACTCATTGCCCAGTCTAGTCATCTCCACTAGAGCCTTCTCTTGCCTGTTGAAGCTGGAAATACTAATGTGGGATCAACCTTAATAGATGTTAGAAGCTAATGCCTTATATGCTAAAGTTCTTGATTTTAATGGAAAATATCTATTAAATGAATATTTTTTTCAGTTTTGGAAGTAGATATAATAAGAGCACTTTCTGTCTACTAATAAGGACTTATCACAACCAAGAGAAATCAACTACTTGGGGAGGGCATCTATTTTTGTTTCCTAAATATTGAGAGACCTTTGAAATATTTCTAGTTTTCTTCTGCTAGTTGCTCTTGTCCTGCACAGCTGTTGTTCATAGGATCATACTTACAATGCCTTCCTATGATCTCCAGGGAGCGTCACAGTAGAGGGGACCAGTATTAGCCAGAAGTGACTATTGATAGAACCACAGGTGCAAAGGAAGCTTCCCTAATTGATTACACCCCATTCTACAGCTTCCTTGGCCCCTTAAGCCCATGGTGGCACCTGCCTCCCTCAGTGTGGTCTGGCTAAATCAGAAAATGCTTTGTGATGAGTGAGGCTGAAAAATTCGGAACTCTGAAGTCAGATACCTGGATTTTGACCAGCTCAACCATTTCCCAGTACTGTGACTTCAGTGAATTATTTAGTCTCTCTGAGTTTCAGTTTTCTCTTCTTAAAAATGTCTGTGAAACAGCTATCCACTGGACTGAGGACAGGGTCCCCAATGAGGGAGCTAGAGAAAGGTTCCAAAGAGCTGAAGGGTTTGTAGCCCCTTAGGACAAACAACAATATGAACTAACTAGTACTCTCAGAGCTCCCAGGGACTAAACCACCAACCAAAGAGCACACATGGTGGGACTAATGGTTCTAGCAGCATGTGTATAGCAGAGGATGGCCAAGTTGGTCATCAATGGGAGGAGAGGCCCTTGGACCTGTGAAGGTTCTATGCCCCAGTGTAGGGGAATGTCAGGACCAGTAAACAGGAGGGGGTGGGATGGTGAGCAGGGGGAAGGGGGATGGAACAGGGGACTGTTTATTTTTTATTTTTTATTTTTTATTTTTTTGGAGGGGAACCTGGGAAAGGAAATATCGTAAATAAAGAAAATATCTAATAAAAAACCCAAAAACACCAAAAAAAGAGTCTATGAAAGTAGAACCTTTCTTGGTATTTTTGTTTTGTTCATGAGAATTAAATGAAAGGGTTCCTTTAAAAAGAGAATGAATTACTATTATTTACTGTAGACCTGTTGCTTATTTTTCCATCAAGGGGTTACTATTCTTTCTCTCAGCGACTACTTCACCCATTTTGGGTCTTGTGAGAGGGTCGAGGTGGGCTTAGCTCTAGAAGGATTTTGTACTGTTTTTTAAACCTTAGACAAAGTTCTACATACTCATGGCTGGCTTATTACTGGTACTAATCAAAAGCTAAAGTAATAGTAGAGTCCTCCCTGACATGGTTACTAGTTATAGAGGGAGCCTGGAGTGATTTTCAGGGTGGGGTTAGGACTTCAGAGAAAAAATATACCTTTCGGGGGTTTTAGAGCAGCAGTGTTAGTGATGCTATGTTGTGACAAATTTACATTCCTACATAGCAAAGAACCCTGCACTATTAGCTGCATTTTTCATGGTCTTTGGTGCAAGGATGCTATGACCATAGTCATGAAACGACTCTGCAGGTAGAGGTCTATGTCAAGGTCAATATGCTAAACAATCTGGGGTCAGTCAATGCAAATAAAAAAGCTCCCCTCCATCCAAATACCTACAACAGAAACTTCACTCCTTTTAGTAAAGGAAATGCATACTTTAAAAGGAAGTTTTCATTAGTAAAGATGTCTACACAAGAAAGTATTGCCTGAAACATTTTCATTTACATGAAAAACAACCTTTATTCATGATTTCTCTCCTGTTTCTGTTCTTAATCGCCATACCTCCAAATCTGAAATACCCATTTCTTCTTGTTGAGCAGGATTCTGCATGTCCATCAGCTGGCTGCTCCCCAAATCTCATATATTTGTCTGTTTATGCATATTTATGTACTTAAAATTGTTTTCTATACTCTTGTACATTAAATTTAATTCTTAGATTACCATATAACATTTTTCTTCACTACAGGGCATTAACAATCTTGAAAAAGTAAGTTCTTGGAGATCCTTGCTTTTCTCCCAGGTGCATGGCCAGCACAGAAGAAAATTTTCCAATGGATTTGGGTAAGTTTCTAAAAAGAAAAGCCATCTCTAAGGATCAGTTGCAAGCCTTCCTACCAAAAAAGTCAGTTATGAGGTTACTAATGTAGTTTCAAAATCCTAAAATATGTGGGCTAGTTGTGAGACAAAGTAGTTTTCATTATTTGAGCAATCAGTTGCTACTTTGTCTTCCTCTTTGCCCTGTTTTGTCTAAGCTTTTCATGTTAAAAAGAATTAACAATAGACAGTAGAAGCAGCAGCTGACAAAAGTTTTCAGCCTCCTGCTGGCAAGGTTTATCCAAGTTTGAAAAAAAAATCCATGTCTATTTTCTGATTGTCAAACTCTGTAGCAAAGTATAATGAAGGTAGCTGACATTTGTAGTGTGTTTTATTGTTTGGTTATCTACAATGACTATTTTTTTTTTTTAGTTTAATTCAAGAATCACATAACCGGGTCCAGAATTTATATCTGATTATCAGAAGCAGAAGATATTGAGAAACATCAAGTTCTTTCACAGTATTTAGTCATGTGGATAATATTTACATAGGCACAGAGAAAGAATATACCCAAGTCTGATTTTTAAATAGCCTTTTGGAAAATGCTTCATGAATTTTTAACTGCAATAGACTAAGAACTTGTCTTTATGACTCAGCAGAAGGATGGTTCTTCGTAACCCACTGGTTTCAGTTGACATTTTAAAAAAGAACATTGTATACTAAATCATCAATATCTCTAGCTGAAACACCTTAGGTTTCCCTTAGAGACTTAGTTTTGGCTTATAAATCTGCCACCAACCTCAGATACAGAGGAAAAAATCCTGGTGAGTGTCAGCAGATAATAGTCTTCCCTATACACATAACATCAATAAGAGACATTTCTTTCCTACCAAAGTTCAGAATGATTTAGTTTTTTTAAAGAAAGGACCAACCAGTTCCTGATCTCAGCATCCATGATGATCTGACAAAGGATGGATGAGATGATGAACTCTGGTATCAACAAATTATACCGGTGGGCCATGTAACTGAATAGACTGAGCATCTGTCCTTAAAAAGTTTATATTCTGAAAAGTAATCAAGTAGGATAAGATCAATGTAGGAAAACAGAATAAAGGATGAATCAAAGGTGAAATATGAGGAATTAAGATGAGTGATACATCAGTAATGAATCCTCTTCCTACTTCTATCCTTGAACCTTAGAAACAGCAAAACTACATCAGAATATTACATAAGATTTCTCCTCAGAAGACTTGAGCCTTGTTTCCAGATCTACTCAGTAAAGCATGACAAAATATAAACCAACAACCCAAGGATAAATAAGGACAAATAAATGAATAATAAAAAAATCTATGATGCTTGAAACATAAGATTCTCTACAAAGTTTTATCTGCCTATGGTGGTATAAAACATATTCTTGAGTC
>JADRCC010566353.1:0-10959 GCA_019843855.1 Hylomyscus alleni
GGGAGGCTATATCTACAGCTCCCGACACTCTGAAGGCTGAAGCAGGGGAAGATGACCTGAGCCCCGGAGTTCCAGACCAGCCAGCAGAGTAACGCTGCAGCTGGGAAGCTAAAATACAATTAGATAAGGTGCAGGCATTAATGCAAGCTGGAAGTTACGCGGCCCTGTTTTGTTGAACTGTTACTTAATAATTGAGAATTTCTCACTAGGGCTTACCTGTTCAGATCTAACGTGGGCTGACTGAAAACTGAACTATAAATCATGAATCACAAAGGAGAAAGGGTGGGCTGAAACTCCTATTTTACTAAATCTTTCTTTTTTCCTTTCTTTCTCTTTCTTTCCTTTCTTTTTTTAGATGTGGGCCAGACATCAACCCTCAAAGATTAGCCTGGCTCTGGCTTCTCGTATTAGAAAAATGGTTGGCGCCTGAAAAGGTGAGTGGGTTTACATTTAAATTTTTCCTAAGGCCAGGACTGAGAAGAACTTAGGAACTCGGAGATCTTCCTTCTATCTCTTACTTCCTTTATTTGGTGGGTGGTTGTTGTCTTTCTCCGTGTTGACTGTGGAAATTATTTGCCCTGGTGGCTTGGCATATGATATCATTAAGAGGGATGCTGTTTTGTTGAATATCTCTAAGAGTCCTGCTCTTGAAGAGAACTTTGTGGAGCTCAGTGGCCATGCCAAGATAGGTGGGGCGTGGTGGTACAAGCTTGCAATTCCAGCTACTCAAGATGCTGACAAAGAAAATCACTTGGCCTGGGCAGCATAACAGGACTGTGTTTCAAAGAAAAAGTGTGTGTGTGTGTGTGTGTGTGTGTGTGTGTGTGTGTGTGTGAGAGAGAGAGAGAGAGAGAGAGAGAGAGAGAGAGAAGAGTGTATGTGTGTAAACAAGTAACATTTGACTCAAGAGACATGACTCTGGGAAAGCCAGAAATGAAACCAAGATCTGCTCCCCCTCTACCCCTGTCCACTTTCTACGTCATAATTATTTTAGCCTATATGAACTTAAAAGTAAGAAATTCAATTTTTGCTACGTGGTAGTAGTGCACACCTTTAATTCCAGCACTTAGGAAGCAGAGACAGGAGAATCTCTATATTTTCTGGTATACAGAGAAGGTTCTAGGAAAGCCAAGGCTACAGAGAG
Organism: Hylomyscus alleni; assembly: GCA_019843855.1. Taxonomy (NCBI): domain Eukaryota; kingdom Metazoa; phylum Chordata; class Mammalia; order Rodentia; family Muridae; genus Hylomyscus; species Hylomyscus alleni. The sequence continues at coordinate 1,145 of JADRCC010566353.1, forward strand.
AAATCATGTCTCAAAAAAAAAAAATCAATTTTTAAGTATTTATCATTTTGCCTAATTTTTCTTGTATTTATTGCTTTCACATCAGATTTAATTTTATGTTTATGTTTTACACATGTGTCCCTCTCATGACTGTCCAAAACACCAGAAGTTCTTGTTCTAAATGTAACTTTTTTGTTGTGATGTTGTTATTGTTGTTTTTGAGATGGGGGTTCTCCTTATAGCCCTGGCTGTCCTGGAACTCACTCTGTAGACCAGGCTGGCCTTGAACTCACAGAGACCCACCTGCCTCTGCCTCCTCAGTGCTGGGATCAAAGGTGTGTGCCACCACTGCCCAGCATAAATGTATCTTTTAGACAGAGTTTTAGAAGGTTGTCCATCAAAGAGAAATTACAGAAAGACCAGCAGAAATAAGTAAGAGAAGCAAAATTGTAAAATAATGAAACCTAGGATAAATAAAAGTCAGAACTGAAGAGGGGAAAAGAGAACAAAATGAAGTAAAGTAGAAAAGAAGATTCCATAGCATCTTCGAAGGGAGGGGGAGAGTGAGGCTTTGTTACTGAATAAGGATCTTCCCATCACAGACATGGAGTCCGTTGAACTGACTGACCTTTCCCCTTTGGGGAAGAGGTCTGCTTGCTTACTTGTGGCCTCACTGCTTGCTTATTCTCTGGAAGCTTGCTCAACAGTATCAGGTGCTGCATTTCCCGTGCCGGCCTCCTTAGCCTAGCCTGGGAATGGTTCTTGTTTTGGCCAGTATCAGGCAGATTATCTAGTTCCTCAAGCTCCAGGGATCTGCTTCTTTAAACAGTTACAGGCGTAGTTTTGTTGTTTGGAGAATTATAAACTTTTAGAAGGACCAAGTCTCCGGGTGCATTTTGGAATGCCACAGAACCTGTTGTGGCTTCAGGCTCTAGAAACTCGAAGCAGCTTATTTTCCAGGCTCCTACCGCCTGTCAAGAGCTCTGCCTTTTAATTGTTAGTTGAAGCGATGATGCTGGTTTTATCTCTTTATTCACTTTTATCTTCTGTTCCTTTATCTTGCTGTGGTTTAGGCTTACAAGTGTAAGCATGTGTATAAAGGTTTAACTACAGCAATGTTTGCTGATAAGCTGATTCTAAAAGCGGGGAAACTAGAAATAACCCTCATGTCTGTAGTTCTCAGGATTGGTTATTTTAAACAGAAGCATATCTATATGTAATAAACACACTATGCCACTGTTCAAAATTATATGGTAAATGGATTTTCAGTGTCATTAGTAATACTCCTTTGTAATTTTTTTCTACAACAAAAATGTATTGCTCTTTTAAAATTTTCATGTTGGAATGATTATAAAATACACCTTAATCATTTAGTTAGAATTATTTTTAAAACACATAGCTGCATGCATGCCATGGGTTTCTTTGATTTGGAAATGAAATATGGTATCCTGTGCTAGGCATGCTTGCTAAATAAACATCAAATCCCTCCCCTTTGTTGTTGTTTTTTTTCCCAACAACTGATATGGAAAGACATGGTTGGATCCAAAGAGAGTTATGAGGGCAAGCCTGCCAAGGCTTTCCCGTAACTGTTTTGCACATAGCAACAAAAAACCCTGATGGAAAACTTGAGTGATTTTTCAAAAAGAAGGAGTCAAGCATGGTGTTATGCTCATCCTCATCCTGGCAGGAAGGAAACAGAGGCAAGAGGACCCGGGTATGAGGCAAGCCTGGGCTACACAGCTAGATTGGGTCTCAAAAAGGAAAAGGCGTATAAAATGGACAAACGTTGGAGTTTGAGGCTAATCATTGTAGGCTTTAAGTTGTGTGTGTGTGTGTGTGTGTGTGTGTGTGTGTGTGTGTGTACATGTGTGTGTATACATATTCATATGGAATATGTACATGGAATGGTGGCTCATGAGTGTGTGAAGAGGTTATCAGTAACAGGCCAATTGGATGTCTTCCTCTGTCCATCTTTTTTTTTTTTTTCTAAGATTAAATCTCAGTGAACTTGATACTTTGATACTCATCAATTCAGCTGTACTGGCCAGCCAGAAAGCTCCCAGGATCCTCCTGTGCTGGGATTATATGCATTCAACCCTAGCTAGTAATTCTTGTTGTTTGTTTTATATTGTGTTTCCGTTGTGTTTGTTTTTAGGTATATAAGCCTCTTGCCTGCGTATATCTGTCTGTGCATCTCAGCAACTGAGCTATTTCTCCAGTGCAGATTTGGGGATTTTTTTTGTTTTTGGTTGGTTGGTTTGGTTTGGTTTTATCTCAAACTGTAGCTCTGCCTGGCCTAGAACTCACCATATAGGCCACACTGGCCTTGAACTCATCGATGTCTGCCTGCCTCTGCCTCCCGATTGCTGGGACCAAAGGCTAGAATTAATGGTATGCACCATCACACCCAGCCTTTCTTTTAATGTGGATGCTAAGGATCTAAACTCAGGTCCTCATGCTTGTGGGGCAAACACTTTTTCAACGAGTCACCTTTCCAAGCACCTGCATATTAATTTAAAGAGAATTCAAGTTTAGCCAACTTTATTTCCAAAGGAAAGAATCTAAAACCATATCCAGGAAAGACTGGAAAGATGGTTCAGAAGTTAAGAGCACAGGCTGCTCTTCTAATGGACCCAGGTTCAATTCCCAGCACCCACATTACAGTTCACAACCATCTATAACTCCAGTCTCAGGGATCTGACATCCTCTTCTGGCCTCTGCAGACACCAGGCTTGCACGTGGTACACAGACATATATAAATCACCCATATACATAAAAATAAATCTGTTTAAAAAAAATTTATCCAGGGAATTAACTGCTAAAAGTACTTTATCTTAAAGAAATATCAGAAATAAGATAACTAAAAGAAATTGTATTTATTAAGCAAAGCATAGGCCTCACCTCTAACTGCTTACTCTTCCTCTAGAAATTACTTTCTACAGTTTTCCGGAGAAAACTTGAGTTTCTTTTTTTGTCAGAAGACCTCCAAGGTGACATTCCAGAGACCATCCTCAAGGTAAGAGAGACTGAGGGCCTCCGGCAGTCACTCAAATTCAACTTCAGGGGGCAGTGTGTAAGCAGGTCTCTAAAATGTTAGCTGCCCTTTGTTTTCAGAGAAAGCAAAACAGGCCCCTCCAAGGGTAGTTTACAGGTTAAGTATCAACTCACCTGATTTTGGAATTCTGAAAGCAGATTGCCCAGCAGTACAAATTGTAACAAACAATCAATTGTTCTTTGCATTTCCCCTAGAAGGAACTCATTGCTTGGGTTTAATTTAAGATATTTGAATTGTTGACCAGTAGATGATAGAGAATTCATGGAAGGAAAGGAACTAGTATTTGACAGTTGGCTTTTATAACAGATACATTGATATTTTCTACCTAATCATTACAACAGCCTTGTAGGGGCAGATTCTAACTAAGTGTTCTCTTGTATATGCCAGTAATCAAGAATTTGAGGCCAGCCTGAGCTATGCAGCAAACATCTGTCTCCATTGCCACCCCCTAGAAAAAAGTTAGCAATTAGTAAATAAATGATATAGATGTAGTTATCTGAATTTATAGATACAGACAGATAGAAAAAAGTTAGCAATCAATAAATAGATTATATTTATTTAAATAGATATCAGTTACATATCAGTTGCCACATAAGTGCTCAAGACTCAATACCTCATTTCTTTATTTTAATTTGTATTAAAATTAAGGTTATAATTAGCATTGTTTAGGGGCTTGCACATTCTAGGTCGTCAGTCTGTCCTTGATCCTCACCCTAGCCCATTGTTCTCTCAATACTCTCTTGACACTGTTACCAGTTAAGGCATAGTCATGGAAGGACTTGTGTGAGAACTGACTTGAATGAGTTCAAGGGCTCATGAACGTGAAATTAATAAAAGCCATCCCTGCGCAGCATCTATAGATGTGGAGGACAATGCACTTCCCTTTCTCCTTCAGTCTGGCTATACAGTATCAGGCTTTTCACAGTCTAGTTCAGGAGGCAGAGCTGATACACATAGGAGACTCTTTTTTTTTCAAAACAGGGTTTCTCTGTGTAGTACGCTTGGCTGTCCTGGAACTTGCTTTGTAGACCAGGCTAGCTTTGAACTCACAGAGATCCACCTGCCACTGCCTCCTGAGTATTGGGTAAGGGCATACACCACCAGGCCTGACTTATGAGCCATTGTTTTTAATAAACTCTATTGTACTCATTTAATTGTGTCAAAGGTGTGTGGATTAGGATATTAAGCGAGAACCTCTGATGCCTGTTGCTGTAACTAGATGGCACAGGCTAGGTAATTTGTAAAACAGAGATTTCTTTAGTTCGTGGTTCGGGACACTGTGAAGAGTGACCTAGCTGTTACCTGCTCAGCATCTGGAAGAGCCTTCTTGCTGCACCATAACGTGGCAGAGGGCATCACAAAGAGATAGGGGACAAGTGTGCTGACGCAGGGATCTCTTACAAGGCTGGAAATAGCTTGGGAATTGGGCTTGTGGTTAGACTCCATCTAATCTTAACTAGCTCCCAAAGGCTCAGTCTCCACGTACTAACACATGAAATCGGAGGTTAAGTTTCCAACACATGAACTATTTTTGTTGTTATTTTCATTTCTTGAGACCACATCTTGTCATAGCCCAGGCTGACCACAAACTCTAAATTGTGTCTGAGCCTCCCAAGTGCTGGGATTCTAGGTATGTGCCATATATCTGGGTACTGACACAGGAACTTTTTTTTTTCATGACTTACTTTTTTTCTTAAAAAGTTTTATTTTATTTACATGAATACAACGTAGCTGTCTTCAGACACACCAGAAGAGAGCATCAGATCCTATTACAGATGGTTGTGAGCCACCATGTGGCTGCTGGGAATTGAACTCAGGACCTCTGGAAAAGCAGTCAGTGCTCTTAACCTCTGAGCCATCTTTCCAGGCCCTGACACAGGAACTTTTAATAGGCACATTCGAACTATAGCAGAAGGATCTAATGGGCTATACCTTAAAATGTGAACAGAATTCAAATCAGTAGTTGAAAGCTGATATGTAATGTTCTTTCAAAAAAAAAGTTGAGGTGCTTTTAGGTGTGCTTAATGCCTTGTCCACCTGGTCCTTAATTTAGGTCACCAGTATACATTTTGGGGAGAGTGGGTTAAGACTTCGGTAACTGGGCTGTAACTAAGAGTGTCTTCCTCTGAGACTTTCGTAATGGTTGATTTGGCTCTTCTGTGAAGAGCCGTGAAGAGTGGCTAGCTAAAGAAATGTCATAGAAATGTTTGCTCCTGCATACATAACCTTTGTCTGGGTGACCACCACAATCCCTGTCTTCATTCTCCACCTAGGAGCTGTTTGAAACCTTAGCACAAGGCCCAGCGGGCAGTATACCTGACAGAAGTCAGAGATGGGAGTCCAGGACCCCTCAGCTTGGCCCTGAAGCTGTCTCCACACTTTGGAACCTTCTGAAGCAAGCCTCCCGACCCGCCCAGGCCCTGTTGGAGCTGCTGCTTGAGGAGTACCACAGTGCCAGCCTCTGTCCCAGTCCTCTGCAGAAATCACTGCTGGACCTCATCCTAAAGGCATTGCAGACCCTGCGGGTCCCTGCCTCTCAGCCCGCTGGGGTGGCCGATGCTGTCTGTGGAGCCCTTCAGGCTCTGTGCTGCACTGATGAACTACCGGAGAGTGAATGGCGTGTCCTGTGTGAGGAACTGTTGGAGACCTGCAGGACTGAGGGCAGTCCCCTGCAGGAGGAACGGCTGCTTGGTTGCCTGTTGCACAAGGCTGGACGGAGCCTCCTGTCCCTCTATGGCCACACCTATGCAGAGAAAGTGGCAGAAAGGCCACCAAAGGCCACACTTTCAGGAAAAGGTGTGTTCTTTCACCGGTTCTCCTTCTACTTTGGTAATTTCAATATCCTCGGCCGTTCTGAAGTTCAGGACTAACTGCTGTACTTGCTTGTTGTCCAAGTAGACAAGAGAGGCTAAGCAAGAATATGTAGCATGTTTCATAACTGTCTGTCTGTATGTTTGTTTGTTTGATTGATTGATTAAATCAGAGCTAAAAAAAAAAAAAAAAAACCAGGAAGCCAGGTGGTGCTAGTGCACGCCTTTAATCCCAGCACTCAGAGAACAGAGCAGGCAGATCTCTGTAAGGCTGAGGCCAGCCTGGTCTACAGAGCGAGTTCCAGGAGAGCTTTTTGGTCTCAGAAAGTATACTACTGCTACTACTACTAAGAACAACAACAATGATAATAATAAAATAACAGCAGCAGAAAAGAGCTTTGCATAAGCTACTAAGAAGAATAAAGCGCCACTAGGATAAAGTGTAAACAGTTGGGTTCAGCTTTTTACAAGAGTCTGCTCTTGGGCCAGAAAGATCTGTGGGTAGAGGCACTTGCCACACTAGCCCAGTAATCTGAGTTTGATTCCCATAACCTATAAAAGTGGAAGGAAAGAATAGACTCCACAACATTGTCCTCTGGCCTCCGTAGTAATCACATGCACACACATCATCATTCTAGGTTTTGGGGGTTTTTTGTTGTGTTTTGTTTTGTTTTTAGTTTTTTTGTTTTTTTGAGACAGGGTTCTCTGTGTAGCCTTGACTATCGTGGAACTCACTCTGTAGACCAGGCTGACCTCAAACTCCCAGAGAACACCTGCTTCGGCCTCTCTAGTACTGGGATTAATGGCATGCACCACCACTGCCTAGCTAATAAATTTTAAGTAAATAAATCCAAGTGCCTAGTCTCACATCACTTGGTTTTCAGTGTGGACTGTAGCATAGAAAAAGGGCGCTTGCCACTGCCTAGTAACCTTTGTGCTGTGATTTTCTGTCTTCTCAGATCATCCTGATCCTGAGCGGACAATGCTGGCCATGTTCTCCAGTCCTGACCCAGCCAACGCTTGGAAAATGGCCTTTTTCTACTGCCTGAGTAACAACAAACACTTCCTGGAGCAGATCCTGGTAAGTCAAGCTTAAGTACTGTCCATCATAGAAGAGCCCAGAACCCTCCCACTCGTGTATCCAACTCCTCCAGTCTAGTGACAGATCCTCTGGCTGTCATCCTGCAGCCCTAGAGAGGGAGACCTTTGAGGATCAGTTCCGTCATGATCAATGCTGTAGTCACTGTCATTCTGTTGTACCTCTAGGAGGAAGTAAGATGTTAGCTGTGTGTCAGCGCTCTGGAAGGCCATGATAGCAATGCTAGGTCTGGCTGGCAGGGAATTTAACTAACCCCTAACTCTTGCCTTCCCAATTACAACTGGACTTTATTCACGTCAACAGATGTTTCTGAATCCCACCTTGTAGGCCATGTGCTATGTGAGTAGATAGAATTACAACAGAAGTCTATCCCTCACTTCAAAATTCTTACAATGTTGTACTTTGGGGACATTTATTTTTATGTAACTATTTGTATCATTATCGGAATCCTATCCTAATGAAACTGGAAGTCATTCTTTCCAGTTCAGGTAGCCACCTATGGTGACCTTTGGCTCGCAGGTAACAGCACTGACCCTGCTGAAAGAGGAAGATTTCCCAAGCCTTGGATACCTGCTTGATAGAGAATTCAGGCCTCTCAGTCACCTGCTCGTGCTCCTGGGCTGGACACACTGCCAGAGCCTTGAATCAGCAAAGAGACTACTGCAGACTCTCTGCAGGACCCAGGTATCTCAGTCAGCACCTCACGGTCCTCCAGAAGTAAATACATCGGGGCTTTGGGCCTCCACGGAGTTCAGTCTCCTAGTCAGCCACAGTGTCTGATGCCAGGAGCCCGAGTCAGCATGTTTCTTCTGCATTGACACAGGACCAAGGCCATGATGAGCTTCTCAGGGATGCCTGTGAAGGATTGTGGGCTCACGTAGAAGTCTTGGAGTGGTGTGTACAGCAGAGCAGGTATGTTCCCGTCAAGCCATTCCCTTTCATACCCTACCCGGGAGCACATTCAGTCCTGTGCTCCATTTCTGAAAAAAAAAAAAAAGAGCGATACTATTAGCCAGGTAGGAATAATTGTTCTGTGTGGAGAAAACATAAATAATGATCAGTTTCCATTTGCAACCATTGTGCCACAGCCAGAGGACAATTCAGAGTCTAAAAGAACACAGCTCACAATCCCTAGGCATGTACTATCGGCCCTACATTGTTCTAAGCCCTTCAGAAGATGATCGGTCCTCACAACATTCCAGTGAAGGAGATCCCAACAAGATTCTCCCTTTAAACATGAGACACTAAGGGCCACATGTGGTGGCTCACTCTTTTTATCTCAGTACCTAGGAGGCAGAGGCAGGCTGGTCTCTGTGAATTCACAGGCAGCCCATTCTACATAGCAGGTTCCAGGAAAGCCAAGGTTGTTACATGGTGAGACCATGCCTCAGCAAACCACAACCACCCCCACAAAAAGCGAGACACTGAAGCCCAGAATTGTTAAATAATCTGCACAGAGTGATACAGCAAGTAAATTATCATCCATATTCTTAGCCATACATTATCCTGGATCATATGTTATTCAGCCTATATTCATTGGGTGTATATAAAACCCTGTATTTTCTTGGTCACTTAGCCCAGATCTGAACTTCCATTTAATCCTTTGTTCATCTCACCAATGCTCAGAAAGTAAAGTAGTCAGAGGGGTGAGCAGGGAGGGGTTCTAACTCGAAGTAAAGCAAAGAAGCTTATTTCAAAGCTACAGAGCAAATGGAACTTAGGAACATCGATCATCGGGCCTTCTAAGACACCACTAACCAGAAAGGCTTGTCCTAGAACCTTTCTAGAAAAGTATCTTATTTGGTGGATATAATTCCTTCAAGGTGAATAAATATCATCTTTTATCCTAGACCTAGTAAAAGATAGTTTGAGAAAGTGAAACCTGAAGTATTATAGATCAGAGAAGAACAGACTTGTCCCTCTGTCGGACATCAATATAAATAAACTGCCTCCCTCACCACCCTTCCATCCTTCCTTTCCAGCAGCCTCATACCAAAGAGAGAGCTCTTGTGTCACTTACATGGTGGAGACAGCCACTCAGTGCTCTACTCTCTCCATCACCTTACAAACCTTCCAGCCCTCAATGAGGAAGAAGTCCTCAAGCTGTTACAGAAGGAGCCAACCAAGGACCCCCAGGGAGAGCATGGTGAGTTGGCCAGGATTCCCTCTGAAGAGTCTCTCACATGTCTCTTGCAGTATGAGATTAGTCTAGACATGGCTGCCAGGATACCTGCTAGGCAGTTGGTCCAGCATGTATCCTCTGAAGTATTGCTCCCCCACCCCCGAGTCTGATTAGAGGATGTAGTAACATCCATCCCCTCTGCCACCGAGATGTAGGGAATCCCATGGACATGCTCCCATTGTTGCCCTGTGGGACCAATGTCAGGGACCAACTAGAGTGTCAGTGAAGCCATGCTGTGAAATGTCTTCTGTATTCTTAGCTCTGTGGAAATTCTTGGTGAGTGTACTTGATGCTTCATAAACTTTGGCATAGCACATTTTGTGCCTCCTTCAGACTCTGTTGAACAGAGCAAGAAGTTTGGAGGAAAGATTTGCCAGGAACAATAACAAAGCCACATTTTAACCTTTGGGTTTTTTCTTAAAAATCAAGATCCTATGAGTGGGCTCTTTCTCCTTGCTGTCTGAAAGTACTGCCACAGTGGAGTCACATTCTGCTTCATGCGTCTCAGATGAGAATTGATGTCTCCAGTCTAGAGATGTTGCTTTGATTTACTTTTCAAAAGAACCTGCCACAAACCTGTGTCACCACATTCCTTTTTCCCTCCCCCACCTCCAGAAAGATGGGCAACTTGTTTAGCAAATCCCTCCCCCAACCCCAAATAGAATTCTGAATCACACCTACAAGTGCAAA
>JADRCC010566354.1:0-18952 GCA_019843855.1 Hylomyscus alleni
CTCAGGAATCTTCTGAGCTTTGCTCTTCCTAATCTTCTTTCATGCAGCAGATGGGGTGAGTTTGTAAAAGTGTGAAGTGCCGGCACTTAGCAACAGGTAAATGGATGAGAAGACTGTGCTGTGTGTATATGCAATGTAGTTTTATTGGAAGTTAAGTAGTTTGTAGGAAGATGGGTGGACTGGGAGTTATTATGTTAAGTGAAATAAGCCAGTCCCATGAAGATACCCCTCATGTTCTTCCACATGGAAGCAAGGGAAAGAAATGGACCTAAGAGGGAACAGTAGAGATGCAGAATGAGAAGACAGGAGTAGGATGGAGATAAGAAAGAACTGTTGTTCATAAATATGTTATCTTTATGCATTAAGATATAAAATGACTATACAACTAAAATATGCTAAGAGTCTGAGTTGATTATTTTTCTCTGTGTTCCCCGTCTTTCTCACCAAACAGGCCCAGAGTTCCTGGGTGAAAGTATGATAGTGAGAACAGCCCAAGCAGTGACTACTCAAATCACTGTGGTCGCTGGGCACAAATATAACGAGCTCATTGGTCTGTGAGGTTCCTTGTTATAGATCATTGGCTACAGGTTGTTCTCTTCTCTAAAGATTTTCCAGCAGTACCTAGTTAGACCCACTTGTTAACCTCCAGTTCCTGTTTATCTCAGTGTGTTTTTTGTTGTTGTCATCGTCCTCCTCCTCATCACCACCCCCGCTACCACCACCACCACCATCATCTTGATGCTCATCACCATCCTCCTGTAAGCATGGTGTGAAGGTTCTTTTGCTAGGATAGCTGAAGCTGGTGTCTGAGTCAGTCCATCTAGACAAATTCCAAGAATGATCATTGCAAATCTTAATGAATGGCTCAAAGCATATCGATTTGTGTATTCTGTGTCATTTCCTCCATTCTCAGTTTGCTAGTTTCTTCACCAAGTTTTGAAAACTGCACCGATTTTCCTTGGATTCTCTGATTCTAATCCTTCTATTTCAGTTGATGAACACCATCCCATTGTGTTCTTCTAATTTATTTTTTTAACCATAGTTGCTGCTCAGCATGGATCCTACAACTTCAGGACTTGAAATTGTTCCAGGACTTCAAACTGAATGTGTGAAATCTGAGATTAGGGCCTAGGAATGTGATTCAGTGGGTAGACGGCTTGTAGAGCATTCACAAAGGCCAGAGTTCTATCGCAGGCACCACATAAACCAGATGTTGTGGTACACATCTGCAAACCCAGCTCTGTGGAGATGGAGGCAGGCAGGCAGGAGTTCAAGGTCATCTCAGCTGCAAAGTAACATCGAGGCCAACATCGCATATGGGATACAGGATGTTGTAATGTATCCATCCATGAATGCTTTAGTTTCCTGAGTTTCCAGCTCTTTACGATCATAAAATGTTATAAAAACTCAAGCTTTCTTATTGAGTTTCTTTTCAGTCATTCATTCTGGGCAAGTCCCCCTTGTCTTCTTTTAAGCCAGGCTCTTTTTCCTCCTCTTTGCTAACTTACCTCATGTCATCTCGCTCCTTTTCTCTCAGTATTTCAAAGCTTGTCATATGTATGCACTGGGTACGGGTTGGCCATTGTTTTTACATTAGGAACAAATGGATATGTTTTTTTTTTTTTAAAGGAACTATAAAGACCACAACAGAATAGATGACATGGGTGGAATCTCCTGAAACTCTGCCCCCCCCCCCAGTAGAAGTAGCAAAAAGCAGCTCGTGGCATATTTCATGAAAATAGAAATAAAAGCCTGATTGTTGATTAAGATATCCCCCAGAAAACCTACCTAGAGATCAATATTCTCAAATGTGTCTGAGAATCTAAAGCTTAACACTTAGAACTAATGCAACACTTGAGCTGAGAAACTGACCCAAACTGGGGGAAATGTGTCAATAGTTGACTTAACTCAAGAGTGCAGTAGAAAACAAGAGTGAATTATTCAAGAAATGAAGTCTCTTGAATAGAAAAGAGAAAAGGTTCCAGGGAATAAAAGTGTGTATCAGAGGGAAAGTAGCTGAATTTAGAAACCAGAGAGGGGGCAGCAGAGAGATAGTTACCCCAGAGAACAACAGTGGGCAGAGGAATATTTAAAATTTTAATCTGTAAAACCTTCCAGAAACAAAAGCAAATGAGTCCGAAATTGAACATGCCCACATGCCCACCTGAAGCCCAGAAAGATCTATCATAACAACTGCAACTGTCAGTGCCAGGACACGTGGCAGGAAGAGGGTTAGGAAGTCGAAGAACACTTAAAAGTTCATCAAGGTGTTTGGGTAAAAAGATGAACAACACAGAGGCAAGAGGATTTTATCAGCTCAAACCAACCCCTCATCCAGGGCAGCCATGCAGAAGGCAGCACATAGACAAGAATAGTCTCTGTGAGTACTGCGTGTGAACCAGTAATGGCATGATTAAGGGAGATAATCGCTTTAAAAACTAAGTACCAGATGTTGCAGACGAACCCCTGGGTCAGTTTAGGATCTAAGCCCTTAGATGTTATTGATTGAATGTAGGGTGGAGGCAGCGGAATCAGGCCACAGGGTGTTTTCTCTTCCTTGATCACATCCTCCACCCTTCCCTGACCTGCTCTGAACCCATAGGCTGCCCCTGGGGACTGTGCTCCCTGGCTTCCTGCTGGATTCAGAGTGTGGGTGATGGGGATCTGGGGGTTTCTTTCCCCACTTTCTATCTTGTACTTTGGCTCAAACAATGCCGATGTTCATTTAAATGATTTCTCTCCTTAGGGAGACTCCTCCCCCTCCCCTCTCCCCCAAACTAGGAGTGGTAGAAGCCACTCTTGTGTCACTATGTGCTCCGTCTTTCTGATTCTGTTATTGGTTTTTCTCACTGTGGCTCTCATCTCTGTAAGTTCTGCTGACAGCTAGCAGCTGGGAAACCCTACCGGCTTCTTGTCCTGTGATAGGCACAGGTATCGCGGCTATAAATTTAGATCTTTTTTTCTCCCTTAGAAAAACCCAAGCTGGTTTTATTTTTAGCTGCCATGAAATCTTTCTTTTGTGTTTGCAATTCTGCTCTTTTGAAATGTGCTAAGCTGTATTAATAGAGTTTTCAGAATTGTGCTATGAGTAGTTACATTTAGAATAAAGTAAAAAGTCATGTAAAGGAATTTTAAAGTGGTAATCTTGGAGGATATATATTGGCTACAGGGTTCAGGAGGACAGCATTTATTTCTCTCAACTGTCCTAATTTACTGATAAAAATCCATATATGAGAAAAAAAAATATATATATACTCATTTTAAAATTTAGCACACTACGTGTAAACTATGCTTTGTCCAGAGATGCTTGTTGGAGAAAGTGATATTAGACATAAATTTACTTAAATGTAGTCAATATGCATATGAAAAAGCATAAATATAAGGAAGCCAATGAACGTATTTTAATTTCAAATTGAATAAAACATACAGAAATTTATTGTATTATACTATATAACACATATAAAAATAATTTCCTGCTCACAATTCTCCCATGGCTTTGATGTTGCAGGAATTTCTTGATTACTAATAATGTATTTTAAACCTTTTCTCTGAAATGGTCAGCCTATATTAAACCTGAAGGTTCATTACTAAATAGGTTAGGGGGAGTCAGCTCGTCTATTATAATTATAGAGAAGGAATTAGGCACACATTTTAAAATGGCATGCACTTACAGGGTATTTTAATGGGTTACATTATGAATATGAAAATGACTAGCCGTGAAATGTCATGGAAATTTACCTGGTAGAGAAGCATTCATGGCTCTAGAGTCAGAGCACTGACTTCTTATTGTCCCTAACTTGTGGGAACCAGTTTCTCCATCATTAGACTGGGCATAACGGCTTTATTCGTGACTTGTCTGCTATAGAATCTGCAGTTAGTAGAAGTGGGAGCTCACAGTGCATATAAAGTCCCTTGAAGTTGACTTGTTATAGTGGCTACTGTGCTTAGATCAGGATGCAAGAGCTACCCATCAGGGAAGGCTAGTCCTGCACCATCTGTTAATATCTCATGTCAGAGTATAATGCCTCATCCAAAGCATTGATTCTTCTAAGAGCTTGGGGTTTGCCTACTGTGTATTCTGACTAACAAAACCTTCAGCCTGCGGTGCCCTGTACCTCCATTTTATACAAATCACATTTTCCCTAGGTAGATCATCTCCTCTTCCTTTATCATTTATTCTTGCATTGTTATCCGAAAGCACTTCCTTTTGTATTTTCAAATAACCTATCACAGGATCTACTGAGATGGAAAGATTTTGAAATCAGGTTCAAACATACCCTTGCCAAGTGAACATAGTATGATGATATTCTACTATGATGATTTGACCTTGGGGTCAAAATGGTATGATTTTGTAAAAAAAAATTCTAGATATGAGTGCATTAGTTGTCTTTCTGTGGCTTTCTGTGGCTGTAACCCTGACAATTGCTACTCAGGGAAGAAAGGGCCCATTTGGCTTATAGTTCTTGGGGAATAGGGTTAATCATGTTGGGAAGGCATGGTGGTGAGAGACAATGGTGGTGAGTTCAGACTCCGTCTTAGAGAACCTGACCTTTGGTTGAATTCAAGTTAACAGGCTGGCACCTTTGGTTGAATTCAAGTTAACAGGCTGGCACCTCCCACCAGTTTCCAGGCTACACCTCCAACAAGACCTGCATCTCCAGGTTACTCTCCTAACAAATCCAACGGCTAGTACCAGTTTCCAGACTGCCTCCTAACAAGTCCTGCATCTAGCACCAGTCCCCAGGTTATTCCCCAACAAACCTGCACCTCCAGGTTACAAGCCCGCCCCTGCCTAAACAACCACCAATCAGGAGGAAAGCAGAAGTTAAGTTTATGGTTTGGCTTCCAGCACCAGCCAATTATATTAAAGGCCATAATGTCCCGCTCCCCCCTCCCCAATCAGATGTGTACCAGGCTAGATACCCGTTTCTTGCCTCTCTAAATGCTTGCCTAAAATTAGGCTTAGGGCTCCACCTTCCTGCTGTGTCAGGGTTGGCAAGGAGCCCAAGCTTGAATAAAGAGACCCTAATGCGATTGCATTGGATTTGGCTCCTTGGTGGTCTTTTGGGGTTCACGAACATTTCTTGGCACAGCTGATGCAGTCAGGGAAGGGATGGTGGCATGATTAGGAGTCTGACTGATCACATTTCATCTGTACACTGGAAGCAGCGGTATAGAGAACAGGAAGCAGAGACAGGCTATAAAACCTCCAAGCCTACCCTTACTGTGGTACTTCTAGCAAGGCTCTAACTTCCTAAAGGCTCATGACCTCCCCAGATAGCGCCACCAGCTGGGGACTAAGTGTTCAAACAAATGGTCCTATAGGGGTGGGCGAAGATACTTCATATTCATATTCAAACCACCACAATAAATTTGTATAATTCACTCGCTGTATCAGACTTTACCAGACACACTGGTGCCCCTCCCTCAGTGACAACAATCATCCTCTACAAAAATAAATCTCATTTTCCTAACTATATTCTATTATGATAGTCTTTCATGAAAAATTTCATATATTTTTTGTATTTCTTATATCTAAACAGCCAAGGGGGTTAAAAAAAACCCCACCCCTTTCTCACTCAGTGTTACAATGTCCCCTTTACTATGAAAGGCCAAATTCAGTGTGCAGATATTTTTAAAAATTCCTTAGAGCAGTTATGAAAATGATCAATAACCATTTGGTAGGAGTTGAGGGTCTGAGGGAGAGAGGGTGATGGAATATATGGGTAAGCAAGCCACGGAGGGCCCATTAGGGACTAGGAAGGGAAGCAGCCAGAGGCAAGGATGCAGAGAGGGGCAGAGGGGCAGAGGGGCAGAGGGGGCAAAGCATAATGACAGGCAGCTCAAAGACCACTGTGAAACCTATTATTTAGGGGGAAACATCACTCAGTCTCTCTCTGTATAAAAATCACCTAAGACTCATTTATAAATCCTGCTCCCCTTTTAAGCGTTTTGCCACAAGCTAAATTCTCTGTGTACAAAACTTTGAGATTTTCCCCTCATCTCATTATCGCAAGTTTCAAAGGTTCCATTGTACTTAAGATCATAAATCTCACACAATTAATCACATCATGATACCCCTTGGTGCTTGATGCTTCTGGTGTGGAGAATAACCTTTCATTGCTATAATTGCCTGACTGTACAGTGAAAAATTCAGATGCTATCTTGGAATAAATGAATAGATCAATAGTAAGAGAATCTGTTTCACTGCCGAATTCAAAATCTACCTTTATAAATGGTTATATTTGCATTTTTATACATCTTTACATTTTTTAAATGAAAAACTTTATTTTTATTTTATGTTTACGAGAGTTTTGCATGCAATGAATGCCTAGGGAGGCCAATGGAGGGTGTCAAACACCCTAAAACTGGAGTTTTATATATGGTTGTGAGCCTCTCTGTAGGTGCTGAGATAGAATCCAGGTCCTCTGTCAGAGTAGCAACTGCTCTTAAGCCAACCTGTAGCTTTTAGAATTAAAGAATATGTTTTTATTTGAGAATATATGTACATGTTCTCTTTCACTTAGTAGTCCACAGAACATGGCTCTTTTTGCTAGTGACAGTGTGGCAGAAATAACATGCATAACACATGCCATGGTGTTACAAGTATCTCTTCTTCCAATCTTATCACATGCTTCATATTTAATAATTTACTCTCAAGTTCTTTGATATTCCAGCACTGTCTCTGCATCCTTTGAAGGCACCCTACCTGCTGCAGCACTGTGTTCTAGTAACTGTGTTGGTCCAGCACCTCAGCTACTAGTGATGCCTGACAGCCAGGCTCCCCTTTGAGCTTGTCTGTGAAGTAAGGACCCTTAAAAGAAGCTACTCATTTCCCACAGTGTCTTATGACCTCATAGCTCAGGCTAATAATCATGTGACGTGTAGTGTATGTAGTGTGTAGTTCACATTATGGTCACTTCCTTCTCTATGTGTGTATCTAGATGGCTTTGGACAATTCATACTTAGTACCTAACAGGACAAGGAGGTGTACCCTGTATACTTGGGGCAAGGCTTATTGCCAGCAAGGGTGGATACGACGTAGCACCATGTAGCAAACAATCTTGATAAATCTAAGGTTTTTGTGGCCTGCTCCTTGTCAGATGTGATTAGAGTTTGACTTTAAACCTGAGAGCTGACAGATGCCCTTAGAATAAGAAAATCTCTATTCATTGCTTGCATTGGTATTATATCTCCACACTGATAGTGCAGGGCAGGGATATTTTAAAAATAAACATTCCCTTTGTGAGGTTGGCTTTGGCCAAAATGGGCAACATAAACCAAAAATCCAGTTAGCCAATTTTATAGTTATAAAATATGTTGCTGAGTATTTAAAAGCACCCATTGCTTTCCTCTGCTGTGCAGCAGAGCACCCCTCTGGTTGTAGGTGGTGAAAGCCAGCAATGTGCTCTCTGCATGGGGATGTGGCTGGATCCAACTATTAAATCGAATATAGTTCTGTGTTCTTTTTTTCCTTAGTATAACTACAATTTTAAATATCAAAGCACATTCTGGTGTTTGGGCAGGTTACTCTACACGTGCTCGTGGTCCTCATCACTTGGGGGCTTGTGATAGGTCCCGTTTGGGCCATTTGGTGTGAGAGGGAAGAGCAGCACACATACTGATCTCAGAATGAGTTTTTCTATTCTTCTAGAGTTTCCTGTCCATCTTTGCATGGTCAGTCTTGTAAAGCAACTATGTATTACATCTATAATACTTATCCTTTTGGCTGAATATAAATATATATTAATCTATGAGGAGGCTGTGAGGTTTAGGAGAAATCCTTACCTACTAATTGCTGCTGTGGCTTTAGTTTCACAGGTGACTAGCAGACGTGTGCCCCTCCCTTGTGACAGACACAGTATTTTGCTAGCTGTACTCTATTATAATAGTTATGCATGAAAAATTGGGTATCTCTATATTTCTTGCATATGAGCAGCCAGGGGATAAAAATGAAATCACTTACAGCTAATATGAGATTATTTTCTTCAGTTTAGGCCCCTCAACTCAGTGTGAGTTGGGTTATTCTCTCAAAACTTCTGGTAGCTTCTAGAACACAGAACATCATGGCTACCTAATAAGGATAGCTCTTCTGTTGAATTGAGGGCTTCATGGTGTTGATGGTGCCTGCCTCTCTGCGATACCAAAGGTCTTCTAGGAGCTGCTGTTGCAGGGTGTTGCTCCCTGCCAGCTGGCCTTGAAGATGTTGGAGTAAAGTCTTCTTGCTACCAAGGCTGCCTCTGCTGTGTCTGCTTTGTCACACTGTGTCAGTCAGAAACCGAGAAGGGTAGAGACAGCATATCCATATTATTCTGTCCTGGTCCCATCCAGATGAGCCATCCCAGGAGCAAATTTTATTTGCAACATCTCTTTCTACAATGAGGTAGGTTTCTGAGTAGTTTTTCAGTGACATTCATCATTTGAATTTATAACACTGTCAGGATCCAAATGTGAACTTCATCAAACACAGCCATGACAAGCATTAGATAGGAAGAATGCGATGTGGGAGAAATGGCCAAATTAATTAGAATTTTAAGAAAAAGAAGTAATATGGAAAGGCTATAAATATTTTCTGCACGGTTCAAGAATTCCTTCCATATGGCCATTCACACATCACATGCATATCATACCCCAACTCCCGTACACTCACATCCACACTGTCCTCCAACTTTTAGGGATGTCTACGCTTGTCTAAGCTTTGGAGTTCAGGGTGTGAGGGCCAAACAGCACTGCAGGGTCAACCTTAAGCAGATGTTCATAAATATATAAGGACTGAATAAAAAAAATCTTACAGTAAGATACTAAGTTATATGCTTTAATGTACATACAAAATATGTATGTACAAAAATACAAACTAATTTTACTACAATTAATTACTGAATGTGGGCTATGCCATATCGTATGACCCACCCCTTCCGGTGAAGCTTCTTGAGTCTCCTGAAGCCCTTGATTGGTATATTGGGGCTGTTCTATACGTTTAGTTTTAGCTTGCTGTTGTATAGTAGACCCTCAGAGAGGCATGAAGGGAAGCTGGGAATGAAGATGACTGTCATGGTGTGACTTCTGTGAGTATGCGTGTGTCAGAGATCTCGCATAGGGTCATGTCATTGACAAGCTTCCTGTTTTCACAAATGACTAGCATGGGTGTCAGGTTGTCTTCAGAGATGAGAAAGGCTCCTCTCTGGCAGTATTCCAAGGACGCAGTGAAGACTCAAGTGTATGTCTATCTAGATCACTCTCTCAGCTTTCTGCCCCATTTCACTCAGGGTCACAGTGACCTGAAGGATGTGTCTCTCATCACCTTCTTCTCTCTTCCAGCACAGACACCCTCACAAAACCCTCATGTTTCCTATTCATGTGGGTTCTCATGGGTCCCAGGACAGCCTTAGACTCACGATGGAGAGCTGAGGATGACCTTGAACTTCTGGTTCTCTCCGACCTCTACTTACTGAGTATTGGGATGATGGGAGCAGGCACACAGTTGTGTGGTGCTGGGGATCATACCCAGGGCTTTGCTGGGCAGGCACTCTACCCACTGATCTACACTCGCAGCCTTACCCCTTCCATGCTAGATCTCATGTTTGTGTTGCTTTCTTAGGAGACCTTGATTAGTAGAACTGGGCTATCAGCACCTTTCTTTTAACAGTGATCTGGTATTTGTGATTGAATTTGGATACATAGGTTCTCCCTGTTTAGAGTGGGTCTTATGTTAAGGAACACAAATCCCTGGAGTGCTGTCCCGAGCATTTCTAGTCTCCTTCCCTAACACCCCAAATCCAAAGCCTGCCTGTGCATGGGGACTCTAAAGGGTACAGACTTGGAACTCCTCAGGAGACCTGGAAGAAGGGAGACAGCAGATTTTGTGCAATGCAAGTAGAGAGACAAGCCCTGCTCTCCGTTCTGAGTGAGCTGTCAGAGCTGGGTGCTGTGAGACCCATAGATGTAAACGTTCCATAAATTATTACGAGGAAAGAGGATGCATTTTTGTAATGCGTTGCGTCTTTGCATTTATTACTGTGAGCATAAAGAAGCAGTTTTATAAGAAGAAAGGGCAAAACAAATGTGCTTTGTGAGCACAATGACAAGCACTAGCGGCTAGAATGAGGATGTATGGGCGAGCTGAGGGCATAGTTAACTCGATGGAAAAGTACAGTGCACTCAGGATTTGTGCTGATTTTCTTCTCCAAAATTAGGGCTGTATGAGATAACTTTCTAATTTATATCAATGACTGGCATGTACTGATGTGTTACATGAGTCTTCTGATGTCATACAAATTTAATTTGATCAATCTGATCGTACTTAAAAATAAAACAGAAGTGCCAGACATGAAGGCAGAACATGCCTTTAATCCCAACAAAGGCAATTGGATTGCTGTGAGTTTGAGGTCAGCCAAGCATACCTAACAAATTCCAGGACAGTCAGAGCTAGACAGATAGTCCCTGTCCCCTGCTCTCTTCTCTCCAAAACCAACTCTTGTGGGGTTTGGAGAGATGGCTTAGCAGTTAAGAACACTCGGTGCTCTTGTAAAGGACCTGAGTTCATTTTCCAGCACACACAGCAGGCAACTCACTCACAACCACTTTTGATTTCAGCTGCAGGGGATATGATGCCCTCTTCTGGCCTCCATGGGCACCACACTCATGTGCACATTAATAAAAGTAAAATTATTCTTTAATTCAAAGAAAATTGAGTAGTAACTTCTAGTTTTATTGGAAAGGCAAAGAGCTACTGAGTTTAGAAGCAGTGTGGTCAACGGAATTTAGACAAGGTAGATAGAGGTACCAGCTTCCAAAAATACCTTTTACTCTCAACTATAACACAGGTAGCTTTCTTATTTAAACTGAATAACCTGAGATCAGTGAATTAACCAAATGTCTTTTATTTCCTCCACATAATACCAAGAGTCTTTTGTTAGCCACTATAATGGAATTGTAGAAAGAACAAGATGTTCTGACACTGACTTTCTCTGAGAGATTTTGTTTATACTAATATCCAGCTCAGCAAGCTGTCTCGATGGTGATACCACATTTCATATGGGTACTGGGTAACTTATTTTGATGTCATTAATCTTGTCATGTTTGGTTTTAAACTAAAGCCAGATGTTGCAAAATTATTTTGGTTAAATTACCAAACAAGTCTAAAACAATTTAAGCAAAAGGAAGCGAAAGCTTTAATGAAGATTCATGTGTTTGGTGGGTGACGATTTGCTAATGATCGCAGTTCTTTATTTGATACAGTCAAATGAAAATTAATGGCGCAAAAATCCCCAAATAAACAACAACAAAAGTAGGACTTTGGGCAGGAAAGCTAGAGGAAAAACAAATGATGGTTCTTGCTAATAGAATGAGCATTTCTGAACTCCTGAAGGGTGTGCATGGTTGTGTGGCTGAGTGGCTGTGTGGCAGTGTGTCTGCATGTCAGTATGTCTGTGTGCACGTGTGTGTGTGTGCACGTATGTGTGTGTGTGTGTGTGTGTGTGTGTGTGCGTGTGTGCCTGCAATTTGATGATCACTCATTTATTTTGCAGGTAGAGTTCAGATGTTAGGTTCTCTTTTAATTAGATTACACATTAATTCACAATACAAATTCAAATACCCTGTTTGGTCAGAATCATAGACTTTTGAGAATTTAGAGACCTCAGAAATAAACTGGTTTGAGCATTTTGTGTTTGATGAAGCCAGGGACTAGAGACTGTCAGATGACTTTGACAGGAATCAAGAAGAAACTTGGTTCTGTCTCTTGCTTCTAGTTCCCTTCCCTTGGTAAAGGTAGCCAGTGTTTACCTTCTTAGGAATCGTCACCCATCAAACACATGAATCTTCATTAAAGCTTTTCACTCCCTTTAGATTAAAGGGTTTTCAATTTGTTTGGTAATTTAACCAAAATAATTTTGCAACATCTGGCTTTAGTTTAAAATCAGACTTACACTGTCTTCTTAACCCGTATTACTTACATTTCTAACAGCTTTCAGAGCTGTTGACTACTATTTTTCTCTTTGATTGATGATGAAATTAATATTGGGAATGGGAATTACCTTCTTTAAACACAGACAAGGAAGAAGCAGCGGAAACCAAGGCATGTTTCTAAAGGTCCCAGGAGAAGAAGTTTGGAAATGGGAGATGTTTGTGCACAAATGCATAAGCTTTCAAAAGGGGAAGGGAGTGTGTGACAGTGTTAGACTTAAAGATGGGTGGGTTTCTGGGTGTGGCTGAACTAAATGGCAGTATCAGATATAAAAGCTGTGGATGCTAAAGTTGGCTAGGTCTAAATTTAGGACATTACATTTAGTCATATAATTAGTGGTATAAGAAAACCCTAGTGTATATCTATAACTTTAGAGGGGGTTTGTTTGTTTGTTTATTTAGGATTGGCAATGGACAAGTTAATGGAATATACATTACAGCTATAAAATCTAGTAGACTTTCAGCATTTTATTGATCATTCCCAAAAGGCTTTATCCCTGTGATGAATCCCCCCTATCTCTTGCACATCACCTGCCTTCTTCACTGGATTCTTTAAGATGATTTATCACATAGATTTTGCTTGGTACTAGTTTACAAAGAAGTACATGCCATTATGGCACTTTTCAAACAGGATTTGTTTTTTGTGGTCCTCCCTCCTCACATACCCTGTCTGTCCTCCTATGAGGTCCTGAATATGGGGTTCAATCCATTAGGGTTAATCTGGATTTGAGTTCAGTTATCTTTCTGCTTAATCCAGTGCAGTTTTCCAATGTTTCCCTGGAGGCACTCTCTTGCCTCGTGTTTATGTGTTGAGTGATTGCCCATAGAGTCTTTCTCAAGGCTATTCAGCTTCCATGGCTAGGAATGGTGGGAACTGTCTCTCCACACTCCACTCCTTCCTTAGCAACAGGCAATTTCTGCAGCCATTCCTTTCTGGCTGTTGTTGATTAGATATCCTAGTCCTCTCCATGGCTTCAGTCAGAATGGCTTGGAAGATAGGCAGGCACGTGTGTGTGTGTGTGTGTGTGTGTGTGTGTGTGTGTGTGTGTCCATCCCAACAGGACCTTTCTTACTCCCCAGTTTCTGACTCTAGTTTCAGGTAAGCATATTTTCCCATTTATTTATTTATTCATTCATTTACTTTATATCCCAATCACAGCATCCCTCCTCCTAGTAACCCCCTTCACACAGCTCCTCCCCAGCCTTCCCTCCCCTTCATCTCTGAGAAGGGTGAGGTCCCTTCTAGGTACCAACCTACTCTGATATCTCAAGTCACTGCAGGACTAGGTACATCCTTTTCCACTGACACCAGCCAAGAAAGCCTAGTTAGGGTGACAGTATCCATAGGCAGGCAACAAAGTCAAGATGAGCCCCTGCTCCATGTTGGGTAACCTGCATGAAGACCAAGCTGCACATAAGTTGTGTGCAGGGGCCAGGGAGGGGCTAGGTTCATCAAAGAACTAGGGGCTCTTTGACTGGTGGTTTGGTCTCTGGGAGTCCCCAAGGGTCCAGGTTAGTTGACTTTGTAGGTCTTCCTGTGGGGTCGCTATCCCTTCTGGGCTCTTCAATCCTTACTCCAACTCTTCTACAAGATTTCCTGAGCTCTGTCTAATGTTTGGCTATGGGTCTCTGCATCTGTTTCTGTCAGCTGATGGGTGGAGCTTCTCAGAGGACAGTTATGCTAGGCTCCTGTATGCAAGCATAGTAATATCATTAATAATGTCAAGTATCGGTTCTTGCCCTTGGGATGGACCTCAAGTTGGGCCAGTTATTGGTTGGCTATTCCCTCCATCTCTATGATACCTTTGTCAATGAACTTCTTGTAGGCAAGACAAATTTTGGGTTGAAGGTTTTGTGGGTGAATTGGTGTCTTTATCCCTCTACTGGTAGTCCTCTAGAAAACTTTTGAGTTTCATGGAAATGTGCTTGTGAGTGAATGAGGCCCTTTCTTTAAAAACGAAAACCCAAAAAACAAAGAAACAATGATATTGCCCTCAGCCCAAAAGAGTGCTCCTGCACACATACATACATGTGCAAAACCATCATTCATATGCGTTCATCTCTCACACACTTACAAATTTACATAAAAATTAAGTGGGCAATTCTGTAAGTTTTGATAAATAGTGTTATACAGTCTGCCCATGATTCAGAGTAGAAAGAGAATAATTTCTGTTAACCTAACACATTGTTCCTTCCTTTGGACAGTTGACCAAACAACTTTGTCTGCACTTGTTCTGGTATCTACGAGATCTGGTCTACTGAAAAGTCGTGGTACATGTTTGTCTTTGTCTCCTGCTCATACTGAGACCATTAAACTGTTGCTAGTTTTCATTCCTCGTGGCTTTTTCTGAGCTCTTCCCTGAAGTGTACTTCATAGGGCATTGCCCTGCATTTCCTGGGATACCATTTATCTGCTTTGTTAGGTCTTTCGATTCTTGGGTTCTGACCTCAAAACATAATCAGTTTCCCTGACTACTTTTTTATTGCTTCATGGTATCTGGAAGCTTAAAGCCTATAATTAGATAAGATTTTTCTCCTCTTTCTGTTTTCCTCAATAGGAGCTGCAGTGAACTTATTTGCAAAATAGTTGTAATTTTAAAATGTACTTTTCTATTTATTTTTAAGTCCACAAAGCATAGCTTTTTGGACCTTTATCTTGCTCTAAGTCAAAATCGCTTAGCATTGATTAATCCCTCCATCACTTCTTGACCTAATTTCACTGTCCTTGCATTACCAGATGGAAAACTGACAGCTCATACTTAAACTTATGTTATGTACTAACGGATTTATGGCTCATATAGCCTGACTTTTCCTGATCCCCACAAAGAACATCACACCGGGTCTTCACTTTCTCTTGCCACAGCTCTCAGATCACATTTACTACTGAATTAGTGCTTTCTGAGAGGTTTTGATTCCTAAACTGCCTAAGATATAAAAAGACCTGGCTCATAAAAAATGTCTATCCTGGTTCTGGTTTTGAACACTGGACATACAGCTTCCTCCAGCTCCAGTTTCTTCAATTGTAACATCAAGATCTTTGAGGATACCGAAATGATAAAAATCAACATATATGTAATGATGGTTACAAAGTAAAGGTAATATATAATGTATATATAACATATAATCTAACAGAACATTCTGGTCCAGAGGAAGTATCTGTTGTTATGTTTGGCATTATTTCAATGAATGAAGACCATGGATGAATCCCAAGTAGAAAAACCACAATAAGCACACAGAGAGTCTTGAAAAATAATGACACAGCCATTTTTCAACCTCCAGAAGCATATACAGATTTTCTTTGTTCTTATTTTTTGTAACATTCTTTCTCTAGAAATTCTAGGATTCCAGAGAACAGAATGGACCCAGAAGGTCTTCAAGTGGTTTTCCTTCAGGCCTTCCTCAATTTCTATTTTCTCTCCTTTTTTTGTCCTAAACGAGAGCTCCAGATTTGTACATCTGCTCTGTTAGTTTCTATTTTTAAGTGACCTGAATATCTGTCTTTCACCATGAGAGTGGAAGGGGACGGGGTGAGCAGAGGGGTAGGATGAGATTTGAACATGCTCAGTCCTCACCAAGCAGTTTCTCTCATGCTGGTCTCTGAGTCTTTCCCTGTCTTTAAAAAGGACAATCAGGATGTTGTCTTTCCACTTTGTAGCCCCCCATGTCTGCTGGTGTTGACAGTCTTCTTTTTGTCCACGTAGAATTTATAGGTTTGGAAAACTCACAAGAACATATCAACAGGGCTGTTACCTTCTTATAATTTAAGAGATTAGCATGTAGAGACACAATTTGCAGTGGGTAAATGAAACTATCAGCATTGTGTGAGTTTCAACAGACTCTTGTTATAGGACATTTTCTGCGTGGACAGTAAGTGCCTCAAATTCTGTGCTTCCTAAATTTGTTTACATGTAAGAATTACTTGAAGATGTTTGTTTTTCTTCTTTTTAAGTGTTAGCTTCCCACCCCAACATAATATTTTTATTGATTGTTTGGAAATTTCACATCATACACCCTACTCACACTCATTTCCCAGTCCTTCTGTGTCTGCCCCACCTTTATGACCCTCCCCTGACCCAAACCCCAAATAAGTCTAATTTGTGTTATCTATGTATGCACTGGAGCATGGTCAAACTGTCAGAGGCCTGCTCCTTCGGCAGATTTGAGTCCTTCCTCTCCCACAGCATCCAAGAATCCATCAATTGTGGAGAGCTAACTTTAGCATCCTTACTATACTTACAAGGGTTGTCTTCAATGACTTCTGGTTTAGGCTGCTACTTTTTTAGAGGGGAGGTTGGAGAGTGTGGTGGGGATTGGGGTTGTCATAGAGCCTTCCATATCCCTTTTTCTCAACTATGTGTTTGCAATCACCGATATCACTGCAAAAATAGCTTCCTAGCTCTTTACAGTCAGCCAGAGCACTGATTATGGGCTTCCACATGGGGTTTTGGTAACAGCACAGACCACAAACACAGCCCCGAACTGCCACAGGAGCATAGACTCAGGCAAGACCCTTGGAGGCATATATATCTGGATATCACTGTGGCCTTAGGTGGCAGCAAAGACCATTCAGATCAGTACAACCTTCAGCCATGACCCACAGACATCAACATGGCTGTAGGCTGCAGCATAGACCACAGACATCTGCATGGCCTTTGGTGGTAACACTGGCCATGGACATCAACATAGACTCCAGTTGACTAGGACCATGGGTCCAGGCATGACTCTCAATGGCAGCAGGAGCCAGGGACTGGCATCACTATGGCCTTTGGTGCAGTTTAAACCACTCCCACTGTTGTTCATACCATCACCCTTCAGATTCACCTTTCTCCGCAGTGTACAGAGCGCTCTATCTTTCTCTTTCCCATCTCTCCATTAGGTGTTTGTTCATCAAGTGATGTCTGCTGCTTGTGCTGTGAAAGTGGCATAGCCTGGATCTTAAAGAATTTTTTAAAAAATATTTTTTCTTGTTCTTGAGAATTGCACACATATATACAATGAAATATCCAACCTCCACATTGCTCCTCCAACTCTGCCCATGCCCCACAACACGATCACTTGCCAACTCTGTATCTTCTTGCTTGGCAACCCACAAAGTCCAATTAATGCTTCCCTAAGATGCTTGGGTTCATGCAAGGAGTTGCAGAGACTAACTATGGAGCAGAGACTGAAGGAAGGGCACTCCAGCCTGATATAGCTGTCTCCTGAGAGGCTCTGACAGTTCCTGACTAATACAGAAGTAGAGGCTCACAGCCATCCATTGAACTGAGTACAGGGTCCCCAATGAAGGAGTTAGAGAGGGAACCAATGGAGTTGAAGGGTTTGCAGCCTCTTGGGACGAACATCAATATGGACTGACCAATGCCCTCAGAGCTCCCAGAGATTCAACCACCAACCAAGGAGTACACATGGTGGGACTGATTGTTCTAGCAGCATTTGTATAGTGGTGGATTGCAAAGTCGGTCATCAATGGGAGGAGAGGCCCTTGGCATTGTGGGGGTTCTGTGCCCCAGTGTAGGGGAAGGACAGGGCAGATGGGTGGGAGAGGGTGGGGTGGCAGGCATGGGGAGAGGGGAGGCGGCAGGGGTTCGTTCTTGTTGTTTTTGTTTGTTCATTAAAAATAATAATAATAATAATAATAATAATAATAATAATAATAAAAGAGTCAGAGGGGATGGAGGACACCGGAGGACACCAGAAGAACACAGCCCTCTAAACCAGCCAAGCAAGGTGCATACAAGCTGTGCACAAGCTCACAGAGGCAGAAGCAGCAAGCAAGGCCTACATGGGTCCCCACCCGGTCTTCTGTACGTATCAAAGCTACTAGCTTAACATTTGTATGGGATTCCTGACTGTGAGAATGAGTGGGTGCCTGATTCTAATCTCTGCTATTGGGGTTCTTTTCCTATTGCTGGGTTGCCATACCCAGCTTTGATATGAAAGTTTTTCTATATCATATTATATTGTGCTTTATCATGTTTGGTTGTTGTTCTCTTTGAATCCTGCTCTTTTCTAATGAGAGAGAGAAAAGGAGTGGATCCAGGTGGGGAGGGACTGGGAAGAGTAAAGGGAGGAAAAACTATAACCAAGATATATTGTATGAGAAAATAATCTATTGTCAAAAAAATTCAAGGACATCCTATGAAACCAGCCTAAATGTCAGTGTCATGAAAGACAAAAAGGACTGTTGCAAATTACAGGCAATTACAGAGATCTTACATCTAAATTCAATGAATGATCCTACATCCAGAGAAAATGCTAAGGTACATTATTGAGAAAACTGTCAAAATGTGAACATGAAGAGCATATATGATGATTAATACTGACTGTCAACCTGATAGAAGCTAAAATCACATAGCAGACCAACAGAGATCTTCTAGATTGGGTTGAGAAGGGAAAGATACTATTCCATGAATTAACAGGAGAAAGCAAGACGCTTTGCATCCATCATCCATTGCTCTCTACCTCCTAAGAATGCCATACGACCCGCTGTACTATGCCTCTCCACTATGCCTTCTCTGCCACCGTGGCCTCCAAACTGTAGCCAAAACCAGCTTTCCCTCCCTCAAGCTGTTTCTTTTCAGATATTTTATCATAGCAAGTAAAACAGAATTTCCTGAATTTTATAACTATTAGAAAGTTATATGAAAGATTCCTTGTTATTAGAAAATATACAGTAGTATGCACAAGGTGTGATATCTGCAAGTTACATTCAAAAATAATGTTTGGCATGTTGTGGTATGTGAAAGCAAATGTGACAGGATTTGTTAACTATTAGTTAATATGTTTGAGAGGGCACTGAAAAGTGCTTACAAATATATTTCAATAAATTCTATATACTTTCAAGATAAAGGAGAAAGCTGAACATATAAAAAGAGAGTATTCCTGTTCATCAAAAAGGAAGAAATAAAGAGGCCATAGCCATACAGCTGTATTGTGCAAGGAGGACTTCAGAACACAGAGGGAAAGCAGGGGCAGCCCAGCATTCTGC
>JADRCC010566358.1:221-13580 GCA_019843855.1 Hylomyscus alleni
TTGGCCATCTTACCCATCTGCACTGTCTCATTGGCCATCTTACCCATATGGCTTCTATGCTGTCCCTTACAGGGAGTCGATAGCAGCTATTTATGTTTTGTCACATCTGTGGATCTATTTGCCTTAGTGGGTGCATGCACATATTACTGCCATAAATTGTTTATGCCATCAAACAATTTTTTCTTTGAATTCTTGTTGGAATATACATACATTGTAAATAATTCTATGTCAATTCAGAAATCATCTTCCTATCTTATAGAGACATATGTTTTATTCAAGAATTCTCCAATTCATTTGTGTTCAACATATTATAATTCTATTTATATCTAATATACTTGTGCAATTTGTAACTGTGAATAGAAGCCTGGAAGGAGTGTGTGATTTCAGTTTCATTTCACAGAATCGTATTCTCAAAGATCAATGCTGGCATGCATTCCCTGGAGCAACATGTTAGAGAGCTGGTTTTTCCTTCAAACCTCATCAACATTCTCCATTCAAAAATCGAAATAGAGAATATGATATTGTGCTTTTTTTTCCATTCCATAGCATTAATGTTTTCATTTTAAGGATTTGCGTTTCTACTATATCTTTGTTCTTGTTTCTCCCATTCTGATTTTGCTTTTTTGGTACAAATAGAGTCGCCAGATGTTGCGATCACTCAGTCAGAAGGAAAATGAAGAAAGGAAAGAAGGAGGGCAGAAAGGGAGGGCAGAACAGAAGAGAAGAAAGGGAAGCAGGGGATGCCATCAGTGTGTGTGGGAAACCTGGGGATAGCTACCGCCCATAGACTGATTCTTTTCCTATTATATTTGATGATCATTTGCTTTACTTCTTTTTATTTATTTTGTCTGTTTTCAAGGTTATCCTTTGTTTATCGTTCAAGATTGGCTATGTAGCCCAGGGTGGCTTCAGACTCCTGAACTTTTCTCTACCTCTCCGCATGCCACCTTATCTGAACACCATCAAACCTGTCTTGCAGCTATTAAAAATCAAGGATGTTTCAGTGTTTCTAGCATTACTTCTTCTTTGGTTGTGTCTGGCTTTCTTTAACTGGCTTTCTTTAACTGGCTTTCTTTAACTGGCTTTCTTTAACTGGCTTTCTATGACTGGTTTTCTTTATTTCATAACATTATTACTTTCTTTCTTATTTTATAAAACAATATTTTCTGTCTTCAATTTAACTTGCTTGTACCTTTTCTTTCTGATATTAGTTTATGGAAACATCTTTTGATTTTCTTTACCCTGAAGTTCTGATCATTGTTATTGATTGTTATTTTTCCTAGATATAAATCCTGAATAAAGAGCCACACTTTAGAATATCAGCAGGTTAAGTACTTTTGCTACTCATATTGTCTGTCCTGGCAAACAAAAATTTATTTGCTCAGGTCAATATTTATAGGACAAGTCCCTCTTTGTTTAACTTCTTGATTAATCATTTAGTGTGCGTGAAATAACTTCCCATCTGATGACCACGAGAATTCATTTATAACTCAACTGAATACAATCTGTAGTGCTTTCAGGTATGGTGACTTAAATCTTCACAACCTATCTGCATCTGCATGATACTCCTGAGCCATACCTAAATTGATGAAATATATTAGTTTATTAGTGTTGGTGACATATACCTGTGGTCCAGCACTTACTTGGGAGTCTGAGGCCAAAGAGTCAAGAGTAGCACGAGTTGGAGATCAGCTTAGGCTATAGTCTCAAAACAAGCAAAGAAGCCAAAGAAATAAAGTAAAAGAAAATACATAGTATATTATAGAACATATTATACTAGCATTCACTTTTCCTTTCAAGGTAGTATCTTGGAGTTGCAATATTCAAAAGGAAAGCAAGAAAATAGTAGAAAGAAATGATAGAACATGACAATAGTTCAGAAAATCATTTGTGATGTAGCAAAGCATATTCTTGGTTTATTTTTCTCTTTATTTTTAAGATTTGTTCTCTTACCTGTTTTATTTTTGTATTTTTATAAAGTGTTCTTCAAGGGCTATGGTATTGTGCTTGCAAGTATTTTAAATATGTAAAGAGATAAGCTTCTGATAATTAATAGAATATTGACCAACTTTCTGAAAAGATATACCACAGTATCTTTTTAGTAGTACTTTGAATTATTAATTAATGAATTACTTAACATAGTTTCTGAAACTATGTTTTTTATTGCTGACAGAGTAAATACTATTAGTGTTCTCTAAAATATTATTTGCTTCAATGAGTATAGAAGCTCTAACTTTGTATTTTAAGATTTCTAATGATCTTTGGAAGAAGCTTATGAATTGTTTTTTGTAAATATTTTAAATATAAACATAAATTTCTAATTTTAGCACAATTAAATTATAAAACTTTATCATTAAAATTCTGATAATCATAAAATGTTATAATCAACCTGACTGAATTGTAATGACATGAATTTTACTCAATCCATGTACAAATCGAACATATTTTTCTTTTATAGTATTCCTTTTGGGGTTGGCAAGATAGGTCAATAGTGAACTCACAACTACCTATAACTCCAACTCCAGGTTCCCTGATTCTCTTATGGCCTCTGCTTTCAACTGTATATACTTGACATACACACAGACACATGTACAGAGACATATCCCTATAAGTTAAAAATTATATATATATATATTCAAATATATTTGAATATATATATATATATATTCAAAATATTCTATGGTTTGTTAGGGTATTTAGATGGCCAATAGTTACCTGTAGAATTATTTTAGTAACAGTTGGAAGTATGACATGGGAGGCAATAAAAATGATGTGTTGTGATATGAGAAAATGAGTCACTGAACCACACAGGTCTGTTACTGTGTCACTGCAATTCACTGTTTACCTCAGAGTTCCATAGTATACAGCCTTGGCTTCTAGTATTAATTACGGACCGGCTTTTTATTGAATAAGAGATTTCTATGATTTCAATGAATGCCTCACAAAGAATCTCATTTATATTTTGAATATTTCTAATAATAAACATATTTCTCTTGAAATTACAGTTCTAAAGAAATAAAAAAAATTCACATTGAATTTAAAATGTTCTCCAGACCCTCAATGTCTTGACTTGTTATAATATTACATTTTATTATATTTTCCCTGTACAGTAATTAGGAGAGGTTATCATGTAAATATAAACCTTTTCTTTATTAAAACACTTTTTTTTTTTTAGAAACAATCCTTTTTCTCTGGGATATTTTTCCTTTGCTTTGGGATGGCAGGAACATTTTGCATCACATCTCTTTTGCATGGGTAGGGTCTATTCTGGTGAAGAGTTTCTTGATCTCTGTGCATCCATCACTAAGAACACTTTTTCTAATTTTAACCTCGGGGACTCCTGGTTTCTCACACCTACCTTCTGGATAAATAGCATTCATAAGCTTTTGCTTCATTAAAAATGTTGTGATGAATTTGCTGTGGTTGAATCAAACTAAAATCATTATGGAATATATTCGAGAAGTAATAAAAATGCATTGTCATCTTTACCTAAAGTTTTTATTCAGAATGTCAAATATAGAATGAGGAAATTTTTGTAAGTATACCAGCTAATTTGAGAACGTAAAATATCTAATACCAAATTTAGATCTTCAGGGACTAATTTGCTAAAGACAAAAAGTAATTTATAAGAAGAAAAATATATATAAGCCTTCTATCTCTTCTAAAGTAATCACAGATTGGGAACAAGTTTCCTATTTAAATTCAGTATGAGCCATTTGCCAAAGCTAAATCATGATTGATATATTCTATTTACATAAGAAAATTATGTGTTGTTCCAAAGTTTTAAATCAGATTCTATAAGAAAGAAAATATAACAACTGGATAATTCCCTTATCCAAAACAGTGTTTTTAGTTGTACCACACAAAGTACAAATTCTGATTAGATATTCTGTTTGAGCTATGAACATCAATGTTCATGAATACCAGTTGTATCATTTAGTAAAGACCTGAGAAAACTCATGTGAAATATCATATAGTTCTTGATTTGAATTGCAGTTGTCTTTTTGGTTTGTCCTGAAATTTAACTTCAGCTGTAATTAACTCATCAATGGCAAAAAAAAAAAAAATACTATCACAAATAAAATATTTTATACTTTGATTAGGAATTAATTATGCCCCTGAAACTTCACTGTATTACCCTCAGAAAATTTAAGGGTATGCCTTCTTTTAGCCGATTATTAAATATAGAGGGATTTAACACATTTATTTTTTATCATTAGTGTCTTCCTCTTTGTCCTGGTATCAGGAGGCCAATGCAATTTGACAATGACCATTGCTTACATAGTAGCAGGTATGAGCATGTCTCTGTAGTTAGGATACACAAAGCCTACTTTAGCATTGAATTGTGACCTAAAATAAGTTGCTTTTGGCAAATCTCTTAATTTTTTTCACTGTTCAGTGATGGTTTTAGA
This sequence comes from Hylomyscus alleni, assembly GCA_019843855.1. Lineage (NCBI taxonomy): Eukaryota > Metazoa > Chordata > Mammalia > Rodentia > Muridae > Hylomyscus > Hylomyscus alleni. Next base: position 4,634 of record JADRCC010566358.1, read on the forward strand.
GATCTCACAAATGGAAATCAGTCAGTAAATGCTACAGTGTGCTATTCTGTGCCACACATGTAGTAGAAATGATATAGAAAGACTATAAATATAAATGTATCTTTCAATGTAGCTTTAGCATGCAAGTGTTCTGTTTTATTAGTGTTGGCAAATGAATTAACTCTCAATTATCTATAATGGAAGGGAGTGGCTGACTTACACCAGGTTATTACACTAGTTAGTTAGGTTTTATAGCATTTTTAATAGCTACCACTTCTTTGACGATATGATTAGGGCAGTGCGGAATGATTGCATGCATTGAGAAAACAAATGCATGAGGTCCCCATAATGAGGAGTTTCTATAATAGTTTAAACATAGAATTGCTTATCCATAACCAAAATGCAAGAACTCCCTTGTGAACTCAGAAATCCTTGTATTAGAAAGTGTAATAAACATGGGATAGTTTGATTTGGGTGCCAATTAATTTAAACTGTCCTCTAGAGAAAGAGCTAAATAGTCCAAATGAGATCAGTATGTTAGCATGAGCAAGACAGAAGAGTATCAAGCAACCCAGGTCATTTACAAAATATATACCCTGACAGAACATGGGTAACAGAGTATTGAAAAGTTTGTTTCAAGATGGATCAAGGAGAAAATAATTTCAGTTAAAAACAAATATTTGCAAGGAAGAGATTCTCAAAAATATGAAGAAATATAAAAGCTTGATTATTGTTTGTAGATAATTTAAGAAAGATGAATAGTAGAGAATTTAAAAATAATAAATTTTATAGGTTGTGATGTATTACAGAAAATAGTCAGTGATGTCATAATTATTGTATTGTATTATTTAAAGCACAGAGATCTTTGGATATATTTATAAAGAAAGAAATGGACTTAGCTATAGGTTTACAAAACAGCAAATTATGGAAATATCTGAAAAACTCTTGACACTGAACTCATTAGTAGAAAAACAGGCATTTCTGTGGGAATACTGTTCTTTAAAACATACAGAGGAAGTCCTAACTTCTCACTGGAATCCATATAACATCTATGTGAATGTCTTGACATCACACAAGACAAAGTGATTTAATGTAGCCCATAAGTTTAAAAAGTTCAGACACGTGATTTCCATATATTTTAGGTACAGAGGACCTCAACTTAGATATAGGGTGATCTATAGTGGCTTCCCAAAAGTGTTATCTCTGAACTGACTATGATACTGGAGTGGGTGGGGAGAAGACCAGCCTGTAGGTCATGTCTTCACTTATGATAACAAGAAAAATCAAGATAATTCACGTAGCATAAAACCAGATCACAAGTCAGAATTTTTCAGAGTCCTCCCAACCCCTCCCATATGAGACATCTCATCTCAAGCTTTTGGATCTCCTCAAAATAATCATGATTTCTGACCACGTCAATTGACTTATTAGTGGCCCTACCTCCCAACAGTATATGGGGGATGCTGTAAATTAGACTTGTCCATCGAAAGAGAATTATTGCTACTTTTATGCTTCCAATGTTTTATACCTTTTTGATTTATCTGGAGAATGCACAAGTCTACTGGAGATGGGATAATTGTGATATGCTAAATTAAAAATTATCTTTTATTGGGTTATTTGGTAACAAAGGCAGTTTAAGAAAAGGAAGACAATGCTTTAATTAGTTCCCTTTATCAATAAAGTGACTTATTTCAGGTAGTATTCTTTACTTTCTAACTCAATCTTACAGGTCCCATGTTCAACATTATCTGGTAAGATTCTATTTTTATTTACTCTAGTATATTCCAACCAAACTCACAAGTTATTCAATAGCAACTACTAATAAAAGTATTTTACTTCTCCATATGTTTTTGAAATCTATATATGTTACAGGACCCTACAGTGGGTCCTGTAACATATCGAATACAGAAGTCACAAATTCCACCATCTGTCTGTTCTCCACACTTGAATCCTCTCCCTGAGAACTGGAATTTTCTCAGTCCTGCATAGTTACTTCTCTATCCCACAGACAAATTTCCTTACATTGTTATTGTTTTCTTTCTACACATGAAGAGAACATTCCATATTTCCCCTTTGTGTCTGGCTTATAGTGTTTTACCTGATTTATAATGACATTCTATAGTTCCATCCATTTCACAATGAATATAAGAATTTCTATTTTTTACAGCTGAAGAGCACTATACTGTGTGTATATACCATATTTTCTTTATAACTACATTTGTTCATGATGTGTACAAAGGCTGATTCCATACTTTGTTGTGATATTGCTACATAAAACCATGGATACATTTGTCTTTCTTGGGAGGTGACTTCATTGTCTTGAGGTATGTACCCAGAACTGGGTGAGTGGTACCATGTTTACTTCCACTCTGTTTAGATTTTTAAGAACGTTTGTTCAGGTTTTTTACATCTGTACTAATGTATATTCCCTTGAACAGTAAATATCATTTCTTGTCAGAAGCTGTCTTTATTACTTGAGTATATTAGTCATCCTGACTAGAATAAAATACTAACACATTGTAGTTCTGATGTATACTTTTTAACCCTCCTAATGATATTCAGCATTTTATCAGTGTTTATTGAAAATTTGTATTCCAGTTTTAACTGGATTGAATTTATGTTTTAAGGTTTTTAAGTTATTTCAATTTAATAATTCCTAGTATTGATTTGTAACATGAGCTTGTTCTTGGATGTGTTGATTATACGTATGTGGTTCTTTGTTCAGTTTGAGTTATTAATGTATTCTGGATATTAACCGTCTGTGAGATATCTTCCCTGTAGATTGTTGGCTTTGCTGTGAAGTACAGTTTGATTTGATGTAACAGATTTTGTCCTCTGTCCCTTCTGTTTTCTGAACAGAAAAGAGATATTTGTTAAGAACACTGTTGCTTATATCAGTATCTTCACATTTCAACTCTGCTTTTCCACAGTGCTTTCAAGCTCTGTTTTTATGCTCTGGTTATTGATCTGATCCCAGGTGAATTAGGGGTGGGTGAACAATAAGGACTACTGCATGCAGAGATCCAGACTTCCAAGAATCATCATTTTTTTTTTTTGAGAAGAGTGTACTTTCTTCCGTATAGATTTCATACTTTTGTAAAGAATCACTTAATTCAAGATGGAAGAATTAGAAGGATTTAATTCTGGCTTCTCTATTCTGCTCAACCAATCTGTGTCTGTTTTCTGTTTCACCACTAAAGCTCAGTACTGTACTGTGAAAGTAGATATTGCCTCAGTCTTGTGATTCTTTTCCTCCCTCCCTCTTTCCATCCTACTCTCCCTCCCCGTTTTTCTCCTATCTATCTGCCTGCCTGCCTTCCCTTCCCTTCCCTTCCCTTCCCTTCCCTTCCCTTCTCTTCTCTTTTCTCCTCTCCTCTTCTCTCCTCTCCTCTTCTCCTCTTCTCTTCTTTATTTTTTATTTCTTTTTCTTTTATTTCTTTCTCTTTTATTTCTTTTTACTTTCTTTGTTCTTTCTTCTTTCTTTTTTTTCTTTAAGATTGATCTGGTATTATGGCTCAATTTTTAGATCCATTTAAATTTAGGGCCTATTTTTCTCTTCCAGTTCCATGAAGAATATCTTTGGTATTTTGTTGTGGATTCATTAATTAATTTTTTATTCACTTTACATCCCTATCACAGACCCCTTCCTTCCTCTCCTCACAATTTCACCTTCCTATCCCCTTTCCCACAAGCTTCCTTCCCTACCCAGGGTACAAAACTGCCCTGGACATATCAAGTCAGATCCAGGCTAAGCACACCCTCCCACTGAGACCAAATGTGAAAGCAGAAAGGAGGAAAGAGATGCAAAGGCAGGTAACAAAGTCTGACTCAGAGATAGCCCCTCTCCAAATGAAAGGGAACCCACGTGAAGACCAAGCTGCATATATGCTACATATGTATCGTGGGCCTAGGTTCAGACCATGCATGCTCTTTGACTGGCGGTCCAGTCTCTGTGAGACTGCATGAGCCCAGGTTAATTAGCACGGTAGGTCTTATTGTTGTGTTCTTGACTCCTCCAACTCACTCAATCCTTCCCCCAACTCTTCCACAGACACCCTGATCCTCTGTTTTGCATGCAGACAGAATCCTAGCATCACTGTCTTCTGAGAGGCTTCTTCTAGCAGTTGACGGAAACATGCAGAGGTCGACAGTGACTCATCTTTTGGGTATATGTCCAGGAGTGGTATAGCTGGATCTTGGGGTAGAACTGTTCCCAATTCCCAGTCCCCCCAAAAAAACACTGACAAATTGATTTCTAAACTGTTTGAATAAGTTTGCACTCCCATCAGCAATGAAGAAGTGTTCCCTCTGCTCCTCATCCTTGCTAGCATGTACTGTCTCTTGAGATTTTGATCTTGGCCATTCTGATGGGTATAAGATGGAATCTCAGGGTCATTTTTATTTGCATTTCCCTGATGACTAAGTATTCTGAACATTCTGTTAAGTGCTTCTCAGCCATTAGAGATTCCTCTGTTGATAATTTTCTGTTTAGCTCTGTGCCCCATATCTTAATTGTGTTATTTGGCTTGTTGGTGTTTAATTTCTTGAGCTCTCTATGTATTTTGGATATTACCCCTCTGCTGATACAGAGTTGATGAAGAACTTTTCTCATTTTGTAAGCTGTTCTTTTGTCCTATTGATGGTTTCCTTTCCCTTATAGATACTTTTCAATTTCATGAAGTACCATTTATTAATTATTGATTTTAATGTGCGAGCTGTTGGTGCTCTTTCAGGAAGTTGTTGCCTGTACCAATGCATTCAAAGCTGTTTGCACTTTTAATTCTATTAGATTTAGGGTATCTGGTTTTATATTGAGGTTTTTGATCCACCTGGACTTGAGTTTTGGGCAGGATGGTAGATATGGGTCTATTTGCAATCTTCTACATGCAGACAGCCAGTTAGACCAGCATCATTTGTTGAATATGCTTTCTTTCTTCCATTGTATGGTTTTATTTCTTTGTTAAAAATTGGTTGTCCATGCCGGGCGGTGGTGGCGCACGCCTTTAATCCCAGCACTTGGGAGGCAGAGGCAGGCGGATTTCTGAGTTCAAGGCCAGCCTGGTCTACAGAGTGAGTTCTAGGACAGCCAAGGGCTACACAGAGAAACCCTGTCTCGAAAAACAAACAAACAAAAAAAATTGGTTGTCCATAGGTGTGTGAGCTTATTTCTGTGCTTTCAATTCAATGTCAGTGATCAACCTGTCTGTTTTTATGTCAATACCATGTAGTTTTACTATTATTGTTCTGTAGTAGCATTTAAAATCAGGGATGGTGATATTTCCAGAAGTTCTTTCACTGCACAGCATTGTTTTAGCTATCCTGTTTTTTGTTCATTTGTTTTGTATTTTTGTTTTTTTTTTTTTGTTTTTTGTTTTTGTTTCTTGTTGTTGTTGTTTTTCATATGAAATTGGGATGTTGAGAATTGTTCTTTTAAGGTCTGTAAAGATTGTGTTGAAGTTTTGATGGGAATTGAATTGAATCTGCAAATTGCTTTTAGTAAGATGGCCATTGTTTACTGTGTTAATCCTACAGAGCATGAGAGATCATTCCATCTTCTGATGTCTCCTTTAATTTCTTTCATCAGAGACTTGAAATTCTTGTCACTCAGGTCTTTTACTTGCTTGGTTAGGGTTATACAAAGGTATTTTATATTTTTGTGGCTAATGTTAACAGTGTTATTTTCCCTGCAATTGAAAGAAAGCCCATTTATCATTTGTATAATGGAGGGCTACTGATTTCTGTAAGATAATTTGGTATCCAGTCACCTTTTTGAAGATGTTCCCTGGTAGAATTTTTATGGTCACTTATGTATACTATGATATCATCTGCAAATAATATTTTCATGTCTTCCTTTCAAATTTGTATCTTTTTGATCTCCTTTAGTTGTCTTAAGCTCTTGTGAGAACTTCAAGTACTATATTGAATAGATAGGAAGAGAGTGAGGAGTCTTGTCCTCGATTTCAGTGAAATTGCTGTACATTTTTTCTCCATTTAACTTGATATTTATAATTGGCTTGCTATGTATTGTTTTTATTGTGTTTATGTGTATTGCCTTGAATATCTGGTCTTTCCAAATCTTTTTTCCTGAAAGGTGTTGAATTGTTTTTTATCTTCTAATGAAATGATCATTTCATCTTTTCTTTCAGTTTGTTTATGTTATAGACTGCATTGATGGATTGTTGATTGTTAAATTACCCTTGCATCTCTGGGATGAAACGTACTTGATTGCGGTTGATGTTATTGATGTGTTCTTGGATTCAGTTTTTGAGTATTTTATTCTATATCTTTTTGTATCAGTGTTCATAAGGGAAGTTAATCAGAAATACTCTTTCATTGTTGAATCATTTTGTGGTTTAGGTATCAGGGTAACTGTAGCCTCAAAGAATGAGTTTGGCTATGTTCCTTCTTATTTTTCCATTTCCTACTTTGAGGAGTATTGGAATTAGCTGTTTTTGAAAGGCAGAGAGACAGTGTCCAAAATAACAAAATCAGAAATGAAAAGGGGACCATAACAACTGACATTCAAAAAATCCGAATAATCATTAGGTCTTCATTCAAATGCTTCATTCCACAAAATTGGCAAATTTAAATAAAATGTATGATTTTCTTGATAGAATCCACTTAACAAAGTTAAATCAAGATCAGGTAAACAATTTAAATACTCCTATAACCACGAAGGAAATAGACACAGCCATCACATATCTCTCAATGAAAAAAAAAATTCAAGGCCAGATGAATTGGCATTTTAATAATCTTATTTCTTGGGATTCCATGAAATTAAGAGTTTATTAAGTTATATCTTTGATTTCTTTGTATATAGTTTTATAAACTTACTATAGAAGTTCTTTGTATTTCTTTGTTTTTTCTTTTTATTTGTTCTCATTTGATAGTTTATGTTGGTGACTGTTGTGCATGATATTGAATTTATGATTGCTTTCTTATACAATTCATTATTGTTGTACAAAACGTCACTAATTTATGTAAGTTTATTTTGTATCCTATCTTTTAATAGATTTATTTAGTAGACATAAGAGCCTTTTATGTAATCATCAGGGTTGTTTCTAGATGCAGAATCATATCATTTGCTAAAAGGGATGATTTGATTCTCTCCTTTCCTGTTTGCAAATCTTTCATTTCCTTCTCTTCACTAATTGCATTGGCTGAATAACTTGATTTTCCTGGAACATTTCAGGACTCCTTTCTAACCTCGTGTATTGTCTAGAGTAGAGAAAATCCCACAGACTTACAAAAAGAATGTATATTCTTTAGCTGCTGGATGCAATATTCTGTTACTGTTCATTGGCCTACAGTTTAGTTTAACTCTTGTGTGGTTTCTTCATGAATTATATTGGTTTTGTTGATTCATGTACTAAAGATAGCACATTATTGGAACCTCCTGCTATTTTCTCTTTCATATATATGATTGCCAATTCTGTAGTTGGAAGAATATATGCACACATGATCCTCAAACCCTCCTTTAATGAATTTAGATCATAGCCACCATAAGATTTCAGGGATATAACACTAAGACAAAATGTTTAAAGCCCTAATATACTCATACATATGAGTATACATCTAAAATAAATATATGTATATGTATATATATATGATATATTAACCTCGTATGAATTATACATTCTCCTTTCAATGCTAATAGGATCTTGGGGATAAGTTCAGTGTTTTGAAATTAGAATATATTTAAGTAATCAAGAATATAAAGTATATATGTGTAGTATATACTATATTTATACATGTATATTTTAGGCCTGTAATATGTATATTACATATATATGAATACAATATATTTGATGAATTGATCATTTGATCATGTTTATCTTCTTTGTCTCTACTAGAAGTGTCTTAAAGTATGATATTTCAACTACGTGTAGACTTTCTTTCCTGATTCACGTTTTCAGTGGCTTGGAATACTAATTCTTATCTTTTAAGTTTTGGTCTCTGGATTCTATATTGGCTAACGATAGAGGTATATGAGGGATTTAAACTTGTTGTTTTAGTATTATATTCCTATAATCTTACATGGCTGTGATGTCGATTCATTAAACAAGGATTTCAAGCTCATGTTTGCACATATTCTTCCAATTACAGAATTGGCACCCAAACATTTCTATACTAAAAATAAAACCCCAGATTTATCTTCTGGCCTGTGTTTTCTACCCTTGTAGAAGTGTACTTTCATGTTCTGCTTTACTTGGACAATTCCCATTTTAGACCTGTTTTTAATAATTATTAGTGGAGGCCCATTGATATTGCAAAGTGTTGCTTTGGTAGATAAATTATATGTAAGGTTACAATTATTGATCATCCAGTCTCAGATTCAAGCTTAAGTGCTACCTACTGATTATATTTTACTGACATTATTTTAGTATCTGCTATACATGTTGTATTAAAAACTTTTATCAATGTCTCTATTCCATACAAAGGCAAGGAAAAACAAAACATTTTTATTATATATATATATATATATATATATATATATATATATATATATATATTGAAAGTATATATACATAGAATATATATATTATATATATATATGATGTATATATGTATATATATATATATATATATATATATATATATACTCTACTTTTTGTTTGAAGAAAATACTTTGTGCAGAGTACAAATCATGAAGTTTAGTGTGGTAAAAGCAAGGAAAGAAAAATCCTTTTTGCTTAGATAGTAAATACTTTATCATTTGTGTCCTCCTGTGGGCACTAAATTCTACTGATAAGAATGGCAGAGCATGGTATGGGTTGAAAGTCTGATGACATGTGGTCAATCAATTTAAGTTATGAACAAAGAGTCAGGAAGTCTATCACAGTCCTCAGGGGATGCAAGCAGAGGTCTCCATTAATGTAGAGAACCAGGAAGAGAAGGAAGAAAATGCCACCTGAGCTTCCACTCACTGCAAGCTAAGAGCAATTTCAGAACCTTAGACTATGCTGTG